>AWOL01S0015934.1:107727-119162 GCA_000715115.1 Nicotiana otophora | reverse complement strand
GGTCGTGACAACGGTATTTCGGGAGATTCCCCTGTACTGCATATTTACTTTGGGACTACGGAATGGTATTCTGGGAGATCCCCCTATTTTGCATATTTATTTTGGGACTACGGAACGGTATTCCAGGAGATCCCCCTGCACATTTACATTTGGGACTACGAGACGGTATCTCGGGAGATCCCTTGTTGTTATCACTATGTTCTGAGCTATTGTCTTTCAGTGCTTCTATTCTTGTTAGATTTCCGTATTTATTTTACTGCAATATTTCAACATTTCTTATTTCATTATATTTATATCAGTAGGGCCCTGACCTGATCTCGTCCCTCCTCGACCGAGGTTAGGCTTGGTACTTACTCCGTACCGTTGTGGTGTACTCACGCCCTTTCCTGCACATGTTTTTCGTGTGTAGCTCCAGGTTCATCTTACAAGCCTCATCACTAGTTGCAGACGCTGCTACTTATTGGAGACTTTAAGGTACATCTACTTGCGCCCGCAGATCCTCGGAGTCCCCCTCTACCCCCCCTATGTTCATTTTTCCTTCTCTCTATAGAAATGATGTATAGAACGGTTAAGACTTCTTAGTAGCTTGTGACTTACGGTATTCTGGGTTTTGGGAAATTGTTTGTACATTTTCAGAGGTGATAATTGTATATGCCGAGTGGCATTCAGTTGATTATTAGATATTTGTTACTGTTAGTAGTTAATGTTCATTCTTTAGTTTTACTTCCGCAAAAGTGTTAGGCTTACCTAATCATAGAGACTAGGTGTCGTCACGACGGTTCACGGAGGGAGAAATTAGGTCGTGACAAGTTGGTATTAGAGCTCTAGGTTCATAGGAGTTGTGAGTCACAAGCCGGTTTATTAGAGTCTCGCAGATCAGTATGGAGACGTTTGTAGTTATCTTCGGGGAGCTATGGAACTGTTAGGAAAAAACATACTTCTTTGATTCCTTGTCGTGCGAGTTATTGGCATCAAATTTTAAAGAATATCTATTCTATTCTTTCTCGCAGATGGTGAGGACCCGTACCAGAGGATCTGACGACCTGGCACCCGCGCCCCCTGCTAGAGCTGCCAGATGCCGGGGCCGGGGTAGAGTATGGCCACACGGTGCAGCCAAAGCACCCGCACGAGCTACGACAGAGGAGCCCCCAGTAGTTCTAGCTGGAGGGCAGGCACCAGAGGTTCCTATTGATGCACCAGTCCTCCAAGAGACTCTAGCCCAATTCATGAGCATGTTCAGCATCTTAGCTCAGGCTGGATTGATTCTGTTAGCTCCCGCCACATCTCAGGCTGGGGGAGGGGCACAGACTCTTACAGCCCGTACTCCTAAATAGTGGGCCCAGGTTGATCAGACCCCAGAATTCATTCCTATGCCGCCAGTAGCTCCGGTTCAGCATGAGACTAGGACAACCGCTTCTGAGGCAGAGCAGCTTAGACTTGAGAGGAACCAGAAGTACTACCCACCTACTTTTAGCGGATTGGCTACATATGATGCCTAGGATTTTCTATAGGGGAGTCATCATATTCTCCGTACTATGGATGTAGCGGAGATGAGTGGGGTTTCTTTTACCACTCTCCAGCTTAGAGGAGCAGCCTATCAGCGGTGGCGTGCTTATGCGTTTAGTCCCGATGAGGCAGCTTCACTTACATGGACTCAGTTCTCGGACATGTTTTTGAGAGCGTATATCCCTCAGAGCCTCAGGGACTCATGGCGTGCGGAGTTTGAGCAGTTGCGCCAGGGTTCTATGACTGTGTCAAAGTATGCAGTCCACTTTAGTGATTTGGCCTGACATGCACCGGCCTTGGTTGCCACAGTTTGAGAGAGGGTTCAACGATTTATTGAGGAAACCTACCCCAGTATCAGGATTAGTATCGTCAGGGAGTTGGAGATGGATATTTCTTACCAGCAGGTTGTGAGTATTGCTAGGAGATTAGAGGGCATGCTTGCCCGGGACCGAGAGGAGAGAGAGGCCAAGAGGTCTTGAGAGACTGGTTCTTATTCTGGAGCTCGTGCCCCAGCAGCCCTCCATGGTAGGGGTTATGTGGGTCGCCCCATTCATTCAACTCTTCCAGCAACCAATGGTGTTCCAGCCCCTTCTAGGCCCCAAGAGCCTTATTATGCACCGCCAGTATCTAGTGTGCCTCCTGCTCGGGATACTTTTAGCGGCCAGTCCAACAGACCTGGCCCGAGTCAGTCACAGCAGCCACGCCCTTCGAAGGGTTGTTTTGAGTGTGGCGACACCCGCCATATGGTGAGGGATTGCCCCAGACTTAGGAGGGTTTCACCTCCACAGACTTCTTAGCCACTACGTGCTTCACCGGGTCCTCAAGCTATAATTCCAGCACCAGCTACTGCCTCACCTGCTCAGTCAACTCGAGGTAGAGGTCAGGGAGGTCGAGGTCTCCCTAGAGGGGGAGGCCAGGCCAGGTATTATGCTATTCCAGCTCGTACAGAGGCAGTTGCTTCTGATTCTGTCATTATAGGTATTGTTCCAGTCTGTCATAGAGATGCGTCGGTATTATTTGACCCTGGCTCTATGTATTCATATGTTTCCTCTTATTTTGCCCCACATTTGGGCGTATCTCGAGATTCTTTGAGTTCCCCTATTTATGTGTCTACTCCTATGGGAGATTCTCTTATTGTGGACCGCATGTATTGGTCGTGTTTGATTGCTCTTAGTGGTTTTGAGACCAGAGCCGACTTATTATTACTCAGCATGGTAGATTTTGATGTTATCTTGGGCATGGACTGGTTGTTGCCCCATTATGCTATTCCGGATTGTCACGCTAAGACCGTGACGCTGGCTATGCCAGGCGTACCGCGATTAGAGTGGAGAGGTACCTTAGAGTATAATCCCCGAAGAGTTATTTCATTTCTTAAAGCTCAACGAATTGTGGAGAAGGGATGTGACGCGTATCTAGCTTATGTGAGAGATGTCAATTTTGATACCCCTATAGTTGAGTCAGTTCCAGTAGTGAGGGATTTCCCAGATGTATTTCCATCTGATCTTTTGGGCATGCCGCCCAGCAGAGATATTCATTTTGGCATTGATTTGTTTCCGGGCACTTAGCCCATCGCTATTCCTCTATACCGTATGGCTCCTCCTGAGTTGAAGGAGTTGAAGGAGCAGTTGCAGGAGTTGCTTGTTAAGGGCTTCATTCGGCCCAGTGTGTTACCTTGGGGTGCTCCTATCTTGTTTATGAAGAAAAAGGATGGTTCTATGCGTATGTGTATTGATTATTGCCAGTTGAACAAAGTCACGGTGAAGAACAGGTATCCTTTTCCTCGTATTGATGACCTATTTGATCAGTTACAGGGTGCCGAAGTTTTATCCAAGATTGACTTGCGTTTAGGTTATCATCATTTGATTATTCGGGAGCCAGATATCCCGAAGACTGCTTTCAGGACTCGGTATGGCTATTACGATTCCTTGTGATGTCAATATGGCTGACCAATGCCCCAGTAGCCTTTATGCACTTGATGCACAGTATGTTCCGACCCTATATTGATTCTTTCGTCATCGTATTCATTGATGACATTCTAGTGTATTCCTGGACTCGGGAGGATCATGAGCAACACCTGAGGATAGTGCTTTAGACTTTGAGAGAAAAGAAGTTGTATGCAAAGTTCTCAAAATGTGAGTTCTGGTTAGACTCCGTGGCATTCTTGGGTCATATTGTGTCGAGTGAGGGGATCAAGGTGGATCCCACAAAGGTGGAAGCAGTGCAGAGTTGGCCCAGACCATCCTCAGCTACAGAGATCCAGAGTTTTCTTGGGTTGACGGGGTATTACCGTTGGTTTGTTGAGGGATTTTCTTCTATTGTAGCACCTATGACCAGGCTGACACAGAAGGGTGCTCCGTTTAGGTGGACAGAGGAGTGTGAGGAGAGCTTTTAGAAGCTCAAGACATCTTTGACTACAACCCCAGTATTGGTATTGCCTTCAGGTTCGGGGTCTTATACAATTTATTGTGATGCGTCGCGAGTTGGCCTCGGTGCGATGTTCATGCAGGACCGTAGGGTGATTGTCTACGCGTCCAAACAACTGAAGGTGCATGAAAAGAACTATCTTCTCCATGACCTTGAGCTAGCGCTATTGTTCATGCCTTGAAGATTTGGAGGCACTATTTATATAGCATTCCTTGTGAGATCTACACTGATCACCAAAGTTTGCAGCATCTGTTCAAGCAGAAGGATCTTAATTTACGTCAGAGGAGGTGGTTGGAGCTGCTTAAGGATTATGACATCACCATTTTGTACCACCCAGGTAAGGCCAATGTGGTGGCCGATGCTTTGAGTCGCAGGGCAGAGAGTTTGGGGAGTTTAACTTATCCACCAGCAACAGAGAGGCCCATGGCATTAGACGTTTAGGTCTTAGCCAGCTAGTTTTTGAGATTGGATATTTCTGATCCAAGTCGAGTATTATCTTGTGTGATCTCTTGATCTTCCCTTTATGATCGTATCAGGGAGCATTAGTATGATGACCCCCATCTGCTTGGGGAAGATGGTGCATTGAGGATGCAGGGCAGGTTATGTGTGCCTAATATGGACGGTTTGCGTGAATTGATTCTCTAGGAGGCTCATAACTCGCGATACTCCATTTATCTGGGTGCCGCGAAGATGTATCGGGACCTGAGGCAGCATTATTGGTGGAGGAGGATGAAGAAGGACATAGTAGAGTATGTGGCTAGATGTATAAATTGCCAGTAGGTGAAGTGTGAGCATCAGCGACCGGGTGTATTGCTTCAGAAGATAGAGATTCCGGAGTGGAAATGGGAGAGGATCACTATGGGCTTCGTTGTTGGACTCCCACGGACTCAGCAAAAGTTTGATGCAGTTTAGGTTATTCTAGATAGGCTGACCAAGTCAACTCATTTCATTCCTGTGCTGACTACCTATTCTTCCAATCAGCTGGCTCAAATTTATATCCGAGAGATTATCAGACTTTATGGCATGCGGTATCTATCATCTCTGACCGGGGCACGCAGTTTACATCGTAGTTCTAGAGAGCCATACAACAGGAGTTGGGTACTCGGGTGGAGTTGAACACACCTTTTCACCCTCAAATGGACGGACAATCCGAGCACACTATTCAGATTCTTGAGGATATGCTCTATGCGTGTGTGATGGAGTTTGGAGGTTCTTGGGATCAGTTCTTGCTACTTGCGGAGTTTGCCTACAACAACAGTTATCAATCCAGCATTCAGATAGCACCGTATGAGGATCTATATAGTAGGCAGTGTCGGTCCCCAGGGGGTTGGTTCGAGCCGAGCGAGGCCAGATTATTGGGTACGGACTTGGTTCAGGATGCCTTGGAGAAGGTGAAGGTGATTCAGGACAGACATCACACAACCTAGTCCAGACAGAAGAGCTATGTGGACCGAAAGGTTCGCGATGTTGCATTCATGGTTGGAGAGTGGGTCCTGCTTCGGGTTTCACCTATGAAGGGCGTTATGAGGTTTAGAAAGAGGAGCAAGCTGAGCCCAAGGTTAATTGGCCCCTTTGAGGTGTTGCGGCAAGTTGGGGAGGTTGCTTATGACCTTGCCTTACCTCCCAGCCTAGCAAGAGTTCATTCGGTAATTCATGTTTCGATGCTCCAGAGGTATCAAGGCGATCTGTCTCATGTGTTGGATTTCATCTCAGTCCAGTTGGACATGGATCGATGCTACGTCGAGGAGCCAGTGCCTATTTTGGATAGGCAGGTTCGGAAGCTGAGGTCAAAGAACATTACATCAGTAAAGGTTTAGTGGCGGGGCCAGCCGGTCAAAGAGACGACTTAGGAGACCGAGCAGGATATACGTAGCCGTTATCCTCGTCTTTTCACAGCTTCAGGTATGTCTCTAAACTCGTTAGAGGACGAATGATTATTTTAAGAGGGGGAGGATGTGACGATCCAGCCGGTCATCTTGAGAGGTATAGCTCTAATTCCCTATTTAACTGCTTACCCCGTATCTTTTTCTGCTATTGTGACTTGCTGGGAGGTTTTGTTTTGGTTTTGGAGTGTTTTGGAATACTTAGTCCCTAAATGGAAAGCATAAGCCTTAGGATTGGCACCATAGTCGGAACTATGTGAAGACGATATCGGAATGGAATTTCGTCGATTCCGTTAGCTTCGTTGTATGATTTTGGACTTAGGGGCGTGTCCGGATTATGTTTTGGAGGTCTGTAGCTCATTTAGGCTTGAAATAGCAAAGAAATCGAATTATTTGAGTTTTGGGCCGGTAGTGGAATTTTTCATATTGGGGTCGGATTCCAATTCCGGAAGTTGGAGTAGGTCTGTAATATTGAATATGACTTGTGTGCAAAACGTGAGGTCAATAGGACGTGGTATGGTTGGTTTCGGCATCTGTTGTCGAATTTGGATGTGTCAAGTTTCCCTAAGTTAGAATTGGAGGGTTATTCATGATTTTAGCGTTGTTAGATGTGATTTGAGAGCTCGACTAAGTTCGTATGGTGTTTTAAGATTGGTTGGTATGTTTTGTTAAGGTCCCTGGGGTCTCGGGTGTGTTTCGGGTGCTTAAGGGATAAAATTTGGACTTAGGGAAGTTGCTAAGTTTTTGCTGGTTCTGGTGTTTCGTACGTGCGGAGGGGAGACCGTAGGTGCGGGCTCGCATGTGTGGAAGAACAGGCGTAGATGCGGATTTCGGAGGCTTGACCAGCGGTCGTGGGTGCGAAGAATTTCTGCATCTGCTTTACCCGCAGATGCGCCCAAGGATTCGCAGGCGCGGAGGAAGACCGCAGAAGCGGACAATGTTTCGCAGGCGCGCACACGCAGGTGCGGCCCCCACTACCACAGATGCGAACCCAGCCCTCTTAAGTGATCTTCGCACCTTCGAGAGATTTTCCACAGATGCGGCGTCGCAGGTGCGACCCATGTTCCGTAAGTGCGAAGATCGCTGGGAAAATGGGGCAGAATCGAGGGTTGAGGTTCATATTTTCAAATTTGATTTTTGAGCTTGGGAGAAGGCGATTGCTTGAGGGATGTTTAAAGAAATCTTTGGGATAAAGATTCCTAACATGTTTTTGGTTGTATTTCATTAATCTATAGTCGTTTTCTCCATTTTATTAAGGAATTTGAGTGGGAAAGTTGGGAGAATAGGGGGAAAATTCCCCAACCGAATTTATGCGTTTTGAATGGGATTTAGACATCGGATTTGGATAATTTTGGTACGAGTGATATCGTGAGCGAATGGGTGTTCCTAGACGTGGGCCCGGGGAGGCATTTTGGGCGTTTTTCTAATTTCTTGCCTTAGCTTTGATTTCGTTAGCTAGATTAGTTTCTTATAGCTATATTTATGTTATGTAATTGGTTTTGGCTAGATTTGAGCCATTCAGAGTCGGATATTCGTGGAAAGAGCAATGTGAGAGAGTTTGAGCTTGGTTAGAGGTAAGTGGCTTGCCTAACCTTGTGTGGGGGAAACTCCCCTTAGGATTTGGTACTGTTTGATATGTGAGCGTCGTGTACGTGAGGTGACGAGTACGTACATGAGCTATCTATTGTAAAACTCCGTTTTTTCACTAAGTCATAACTTGTTTTCTCCTTATTTGAAATACACTAGCATATGTAACTATCCTGTTTAGACTAGAATAGCATGCCTACTTGTTTAACTGCCTATTTGGACTCTATGCAGCATGTGTAGTGAAATTACCTGCTTTCCTTGACTTGAACTTAGTCTAAACTGTAGGATTTCTAGTTATAATTGTTATTTTGGTTGGTTGCGCTGCATATTTACTTTGGGACTATGGAACGGTATTCTAGGAGATCCCCCTGTACTGCATATTTACTTTGGGAATACGGAACGGTATTCCGGGAGATCCCCCTATTTTGCATATTTATTTTGGGACTACGGAACGGTATTTTGGGAGATCCCCCTGCACATTTACGTTTGGGACTACGAGACGGTATCTCGGGAGATCCTCTGTTGTTATCACTATGTTCTGAGCTATTGTCTTTCATTGCTTATATTCCTGTTAGATTTTTGTATTTATTTTACTGTGATATTTCATTATGTCTTATTTTATTATATTTATACCAGTAAGGCCCTGACCTAATCTCGTCCCTACTCGACCGAGGTTAGGGTTGGTACTTACTGGGTACCGTTGTGGTGTACTCACGCCCTTTCCTGCACATATTTTTCGTGTGCAGATCTAGGTTCATCTTACTAGATTCATCACTAGTTGCAGTCACTGTTGCTTATTGGATACTTCAAGGTACATCTGCTCGCGCCCGTAGATCCGCGGAGTCCCCCTCTATCCCCTTATGTTCATTTTTCCTTCTCTCTTTAGAAATGATGTATATAACAGTTAAGACTTCTTAGTAGCTTGTGACTTATGGTATTCCCGGTTTTGGGAAATTGTTTGTACATTTTTAGAGGTGATAATTGTATATGCCGAGTGGCATTTAGTTGATTATTAGATATTTGTTACTGTTAGTAGCTAATGTTCATGCTTTAGTTTCACTTCCGCAAAAGTGTTAGGCTTACCTAGTCGTAGAGACTAGGTGCCGTCACGACGGTTCACAGAGGGAGAAATTGGGTCGTGACTAGTCAGTCCGAACGACATCACTAAAAACTCGTAATGGCCATACTCGGTTCTGAATGGTGTCTTAGGTATGTAACACTCTCTGACTCTAACCTAATGGTAGCCATATCTCAAGTATGTCTTCGAGAAGCACTTGGCACCCTGAAACTGGTCAAATAAGTCATCAATTATGGGAAGGTGATATTTGTTCTTGATTGTGACCTTGTTCAATTGTCTGTAATCTATGCACATACGTAGGGAACCATCTTTCTTTTTCACGTATAAGACTGGTGCTCCCAAAGGTGAAGTGTTGGGTCTAAAGAAACACTTATCTAACAGATCTTTCAACTGCTCCTTAAGTTCCTTTAATTCTACTGGTGCCATCTTATAAGGAGGAATAGATATTGGTCGTGTACCCTGCACTATATCGATGGGAAATTCAATTTCACGATCTGGAGTAAGACATGGAAGCTCATCTGGAAATACGTCAGGGAACTCATTCACTACTGAATTGATTCAAGAGTTGGTGTTCCCTTCACTATGTCTTGAACATGAACAATATGATATAAGTATCCCTTGGCAATCATCTTTCTCGCCTTAAAGTATGA
Organism: Nicotiana otophora; assembly: GCA_000715115.1. Lineage (NCBI taxonomy): Eukaryota > Viridiplantae > Streptophyta > Magnoliopsida > Solanales > Solanaceae > Nicotiana > Nicotiana otophora. The sequence goes on along the minus strand of AWOL01S0015934.1, from coordinate 110,034 downwards.
AATAAATCTACATTTTGGAGATGCAGAAACACCTTTCCATTCTATAGCTGACCCTTCTAAAAATTGAACTGGACCATCTTCACTCTACAGTCAACATTAGCATAGCAAGAAGAAAACCAATCGGTACCAAGTATAACATCCAAGTCAACCATTTCTAACTTAATCAAGTCAGCTGTAGTACTACGGTCACCAATCATAACAGTACAACCTCTAAAAACACGCCTAGCTACTACTGAATCACCAACTGGGGTGGCTACCTCAAAAGGTTTAATGGCTATTGGTTTTATCCCAAACTTAGTAGCAACAAAGGGAGTAACATATGATATTGTAGAACCAGGATCTATCAACACAAAATCATTATGAGAATTCACTAACAAAGTACATGTAACCACGTCTGATGAAGCCTCCCGGTCCTGATGACCAACCAGAGCGCATCTGCAGTTCTGGGGACCGTCTTTAGTAGGAGCTCCATCTCGGCCTCCACCATGGACCGCTGGTGTTTGAGGAACTTTCCCTTGCGGGCATGTTGGTGCTGAAGAAATTGCAATTGATCTTGCTGCCTGAGTTGCACCACTACCACCCCTAGACGTGCAATCTCTCATAAAATGGCCTAACACGCCACAAACATAACATGCATCTACACCCAGCTGGCATCGGCCCAAATGGTGTCCTCGATGCTAGGATCCTAAAGCCCGTGATGCTGACTAGCTCTAGGTTGTGGGGGTCGATTAGATCTCAGCCTTTGAAGAGTACTAGTTGATGGCTGCCTAACACTCTGTTGTCTACTAGCACTAGATGTCCCACCAAACAAACCTGAAAATCTGCCTCTCTTGCTTGAGCTTCTATCTCTGTCAGCCCCCTACTTTTGTTTCCTTTCCTAATATGCTAAGGCGAATGCCTGAGTACGTGCAATGTCCACATCCGAGTGCATAGATATAGTCATACACTCATTTACTAAGTGTGGACCAAGTCCCGCTAACTACCTGTGCACCCTATCCTCCATGTCTAATACAACTGTAGGAGCAAACCTCGCCAAAGAATTAAAGTAGAGGTTATATTCTAAAACACTCATAACCCCTATCTCAATGTACAGAGCAGGTCCAATCATGACCTACATGTCTCTACGGGTATCTAAGAACTCCCGCCATGTAGCTAGAACAACATTTGCTCCCCTAGACATCTCCAAAGTGGTATACCAACCTACTGCTAGATCCTATAATATATATGCTGTCAATTCAACTAACTCTATATATGTGGCATGCATATCTTTGAGGGCTTTAGCTACTCTGTCTAGCAAATCCTGGGTATCCTCCATTGTACTAGATCCCGTCAAAGCTGGAGGCTCTAATATGAGGAAATCACGAATCCTAGAACATGTATCGTCACCCCGAGGACCTGTATATTGTCGTCTCGCCTGAGTAGCTGCAATGCAAGTCAACAATCTGACAGTCTCCCTCATGTCGTCGTGCTGAGGAGCCGAAGGTGCGGTAGCTAGAACATCATGTCTGGACTCCTCATTCTCATCTAACTCAGGGGGTACTCTGCTAGTTACCTGGCCAGCAATGACTTTTCCCTTATGTGCAATTGTGAGTCCCTTCGGCGGCATCGCTACATATAAAACGTTTCACTAGAAGGCTGGATCTTTATAACATAGCTCTATCACATGATCTAGATAAGAAGGAAGGACAACCATCCTATAATTCCTTATAGCCTTATGTTCATACGTATGGTGCAACATAGTCTTGAACAAGACTATACTTGACACGGCCTGTAGACACCCTAGGACTAAACTACTCTAATACCATGTTTGTCACGAACCATCCTAGGGCCTTGACGGATAACCGACACTAAGTTTCGATCATCACTAAACCTGCAGATAATCTACTAATCATGAATATAAACTGATAAACCAAACAAACATAAGCATAGCTGATAAGAACTATACAATCTGGAAAGCCGACAAGGCTAACACAAGCTGACATATAAAAATATTCTAACTGCACATACCAAAAGATAAATAACCCCAGGAGTAAGCGGAGCGACTCCAACATCTGGTGGATGCACTACTGAGATGGCTCAAGCGCTGATCTATCTATACCTACGCGACATGAAATGCAGCACCCTGGAAGGGACATGAGTACGATATGTACAAAGTATGTATTGTGGAAAGCATATATAAATCATACTAAAGTATGAACTAGCAGAAACTGATCTGGAATTGAACTGAAGTTTAAGCTGAAACTGTGCAGAAACTGAGCTACTATCTGAACTGGTGCATGTCTGGAATTATGGTTTATATCCCCCCCC
>AWOL01S0015934.1:50321-105089 GCA_000715115.1 Nicotiana otophora | reverse complement strand
TTTTATCCCCCCCCCCCCCCCATCAGGTAACTATATACGCGTATATAACATGCATGACTGGTGTTATGGGTTCCCCCCAGCAGGTAAATATATAACAATAGGCCCGGCTGGTGTTATGGGATATCTCCCCAGCATATAATCAATAGTCCTTGCTGGCGTTATGGGAAATATCCCCCCAACATAATCAATGTAAGCATGTATGAGGCATAACACATGTGGCAACATCATATGGACTCAAGAGATCATGAAGGAAACCATAAATGGAATCACAAACGTAATCTGACGCTCGTCATCCATAAGTTGGACGGAGGATCCTCTCAATTTAGGGAGAAATTAAGTATTTACATAAGATACTAAGGCTAATTAACTCATTAGTTTCCCTTTAGAATCAATTTAGAACAAATGAATTCAAAATTTGTCCAACTCTTCGAACTTCCAAACATTTCGACAGTGCTTCCCCTAAATCTCGATGATTCCCAAAATATTGAAAGCACCACATTATATACAAGATTAGATACCCGGCCAAGATGATAACATCAAACTAAAAGAGATCCGGTTATCTACAATAGTGTCAAACAATCGACAAAATAGAATTATGAATGTAATGTCGGCTCATAGTGGCTAACTTGTGACATGAAAGTCTAAATATGATTTAGGAATGATATAAGCATCAACACATGATAATTTAAGCTTATATAATCTTAAATGAAGCTATTAGGATCATATGTGGGTTAGGTATACATAAAAATATCAAAGGAACTGAACAAACGAATGTTCGGATGGCATAGGCCAAATGGGCGATTCGCCCTTTTTGTTTTTGTTGAGTTTTGAAGTTCCAACCTAAACTAGTTTCTTCCATACTTCACATATGGAATTGAATACTATACAAGAATACAATACATGATGAAATTTCCCTTGAACAACTCTTAATAGATCAAGAGTAAAGGCTAGAACATAGCTAAACCAAATCATGCTGAATACGAAACAGAAACCCTACATACCTCTTGTGTTCTTGCTTCCAAACCTTGTTCCCTTTGGTCCACACCCTTTCTTATGCTTGTATAGCTGTGTCGTAAGGATCGCGTTGATGTGTTCGCTTCTTGATTTGAGTTGCGGATGATGGACTTGCTTCAAAATCCTAAGGAACTTCTTTGAGAGCTATGGAAACTCTGCTTGTGCGTGAATTTGCTGGAAAACTGAGGAAAAATAAGACTATGTCTTCTATTTATAGTAAGTTGAAAAGTCAACCACATGTGTGCTTCACCGGCCTTTCTTCCGACGCTCATATCTCTTTACCTGGATGTCGTATGAACGAACAGTAAAGATCGTTGGAAAATAAATTCTTAGACCTTCAATTTGGTATATAATATGTCCCCAAAGGACTTCATATATCACACAAAATTAATTGCTCAAAAAACTTCGTTACTAAGCAAATCCTTTGTCGGTTTTTTCGCAACTTAAATTCGATTTTTCCCAAACATTATATGCTCTATCCAAACATAATATATAGTCATATTAAGACTTTAAGCTGATTTAAATCATTCTTAGAAAGTCATTTACGCAATATACGGCATCACTGAAGTACGGAATTAATACGTGCAGCATGAGTTGGGCACGCGGGTCGAGCTGAGTACCGCATTTCATCCTCAGATGGACAGGTAGTTTGAGCTCACTATTCAGATATTGAAGGACATGTTGTGGTCATGCTATATGTATTTTGGGGGTCAGTGGGACCAATTTTCACTTCTAGTAGAGTTCGCCTATAGAAACATCTATCAATCGAGCATCTAGATGGCTCCGTACGGGGCCTTATATGGGAGGCGATGACGTTTGTCAATTGGTTGGTTTGAGCCCGGAAAGGCTAGATTGTTGGATACCGATTTAGTCTGTGATGCTCGGGAGAAGATTAAGGTGATTCGGGAGCAACTTCGTAGAACCTAGTCCAGGCAGAAGTGTTATGTGGACCAAAAGGTTTGAGATGTGGCTTATATGGTGGGTAAGACGGTTCTTCTATGAGTGTCTCCTATGAATGTCGTGATGTAGTTTGGGATGAAGTACAAGTTGAGCCTGAGGTTTATTGGCCCGTTTGAGATCTTGGAGAGAGTTGGGGAGGTTGCTTATAGGCTTGCATTTCCTTATAGCCTAGTAGGGGTACATATGATATTTCACGTTTCCATGCTTCGGAAGCACCATGAGGATAGCACATGTTTTGGACTTCACCACGGTGCAGCTTGATGAAAACTTGACCTATGAGGAAGAGCCGGTAGCTATTCTAAACCGACATGTTCGTAAGTTGAGATTGAGTAGGCTACGTGGGAGTCCGAGTTCGATATGCGGAGTAGATACCCACATCTTTTTACAAGTCCATATACTTTTTTATGTCCGTTCAAGGATGAACGTTTCTTTTAGAGGTGGAAAATATGACGACCCAATAGGTCTTTTTGAGCACTAGCCTAAATATATGTGTTCCGAAACCTCTCAAAGCTTCATTGTTATTTATTGATTTTGCGTGCGTGGTCCGTGTCGCTTTTAAGAAAGCTTTTATGGAAATTTTTGAAGAAAAGATTATTTTGGACTTAAAATAGGGTTTGGTCAACGTTCTTAGCCAACGACCTCAGATTGGTGTTTTGACGATTCCGGTAGTTTCGTATGATATTTTTGGACTTGCACACACATTTGGTTGGTGTCCGGGGTGATCCAAGCACATTTCGACACATTATGAAAAATATTATGAAAATTGAGTTTTAAGGATCGATTCTTGTCATTTGATGTTATTTTGATGATTTGAGATAGCGAGCGAATTTGTAAGATGTTATTACACTTGTGTGAATGCTTGGTTTGGAGCCCGAGGGGCACAGTGAGTTTCAGATGCTCTGCGGATTGATTTAGAATAGCTGGTGTCTAGTTGTGGGTCTCGCATTTGCGAGAACTTGATCGCAATTGCGAGCCTCACATTTGCAACGTCAGTCTAGCAAATGCAAAAATGGGATGGGGCTGGTACTTCATATTTGTGAAGAATAATTCGCTTTTGCAAACTAAGTTGGGGTCGCATTTGTGACACAATGCCTTGTAAGACCATATTCGCATTTGCGATGCATTTATCCGCATATGCGATGGAGGGCACTTTGCATTTGCAAAGGTTTTGTCGCTTTTGTGACGTTTGGGTTTCTAATGCACTGATCGCATTTGCGATCAATGTTTCGCATTTGCGGTCATCACAATTACGAACAAGAGTTCACAATTGCGACATCTGCAGGTGGGTAAAAGAGGGGAAAATTGGGACTTAGCTTTTTTTATACCATTTCTCAACCCTAAACACTATAGAGACAATTTTTGAAGATCCTTTTTCTCCCTAAATTCAATGGTAAGCAACTCTAATTCATTTTCCACCAGTTCCCCATTACTTATCATGAATTTTTAACATCAAATCTATAAATTCCATGGCAGAAATTTAGGATTTAGACCTCAAATTGATGTCGAAATTCGAAAAAAATCACATAACCGGGCTCGAGGGTGAATGGTTAATCGAGTTTTGATCAGAATCTCGAATTTTAACCAAGCGGGCCTGGGGTTAACTTTTGTTGACTTTTTAAAAAATGATCAAAATTAAACCTTTTCCATTCGTGGGTAGTTTTTAAAGCATATTGTAAACTGTTTGATCGATAATTGACTAAATTGGTAAGCTTATTTTAAATTGTGATTTTGTTGTGCAAAGAGGTAAGTGTGTGGTTAACTTTGACTTGAAATAATTAGGACTTGTTTGGTCTAATTGCTACATGAACTATGTGTAGGATGGAGTATATGCAAGGTGATGTGTATATATACATTGTCATGGGTTAAAGCATATAGGTGGAATTTGTCTTATTTGTACCATGTTGTTTTCTTGGCTATGTCTTTCATGTCTTAGTTAGATTGTTTATCTTTAATTGTTCGAGGGGTCAACCGGTCGAGGAGGCGGCCTGGGAGACCGAGCACTACATGCGGAGTCATTATCCTCCCCTTTTTGGCACTTCAAGTATGTCTCATGCACGTTCGAGGATGAATGTTTATTTTAAGAGGGGGAGAATGTAATGACTCGCCCGGTCGTTTTGTATATTTGAGCCCCATTTCTATTTTAGAAGCTTTTCGTATATGTATTTGTAGTTTTATAACTTGCGGGGTTGGTTAGTTTTGTTCCGGAAAGGTTTTTGGTTGATTTAGACCCTTTGGTTCTTGGTTTAGAAGCCCAAGTTAGAAATATTGATCGAGATTTGACTTTTATAAAAACGATCCCGGAATGATATTTTGATGGCTTCAATAGGTTCGTATTGCGATTTAGGACTTGGGCGTATGCCCGGAATTAAATTCGGAGGTTCCTAGGTGATTTGACTTGTTTTGCCTAAAGTTGGCAATTTGAGGTTTAGAAATTTTCTTAAGTTTGACCGTAGGTTGACTTTGTAGCTATCGGGGTTGGATTTTTATTTTGGGACTTGGAATAGGTTGGTTTTGCTATTTGAAACTTGTCTGCACAATTTGGTGTAATTTGAAATTGGTTTGATAGGATTCGGACGCTTGGTTGTGATTCTAGAGGTTCTTGAGTTTTCCTTTTGAATTCATGGGTTTTGATGTCCAATTCATGGTTACGGATATTGTTTTGGTATTTTGAGCATGCAAGCGAGTTTGTATGGTATTTTTAGACTTGTGTGGATGTTTGGTTTAGAGCCCCGAGAGCTTGGGTGAGTTTCTGACGTATTTCAGATTTGATTGAGCTGGTTATAGGTTGTTGGTGTGCTGGTGCTACAATTGTCGCAATTGCGAGCACCAGCATCGCAATTGCGAAGAGGACAGTGGAAGTCCAGATGTCGCAAATGCGACTCCCTCTTCGCATTTGCGAAGATTAGTTTGGGTCACATTTGCGACTATTGTGTCGCTTTTGCGAAGAAGGCTGTCATCGCAATCGTGAAGCCTTTGTCGCAATTGCGACATATGTGTGGGCTGTCAGGTTTCGCTTTTGCGATCCCTGTTCTGCAATTGTGTGCAGCTGAACATGAACGGCTGGAAGACGGAAGTTTAGTCACATTTTCATATCTTTGAACCCTAGACTCGGTAGGAGGTGATTTAGAGAGGGGATCTTTACATACAATCATTGGGTAAGAATATAAGAGAAATTTTGGGAATTGTTGTCTATGTTTTGAAAAATAAAAATTTGAGATTTGAGAGTCGAATTGGACTTGGATTTGGAAACAAATCACATATATGTACTCGTGGGATTATGAGTATTCAAGATCTACCCTTGGACTTGGATTTTGACCAGGCGAACCCGGGGTTGACTTTTGGAAAATTGTGTAAAGATTTTAGCTTTATTAACGAAACTGAATTTTCTTGCATTGTTTGATGATATTAAGTTATTTTTGGTTATATTTAAGCCGTGTGGAGGTGAATTTTAAGGGAAAAGATATTTTTGAGTATTGATTTGGCCTAGTTGAGGTAAGTATCTTGCGTAACTTTGTATGGAAAAAACTACCCCTTAGGATTGGGTTTAATCATACTATTTGAATTATGTGGAAGACGTGTACATGAGGTGACAAGTGTGTATACGGGTTTCTATGTGAAAATTGACCGGATTAGACTCTTAGGTTAATCATAAGAATTTAACTAAAGTTGTTATCATTTCTTCTATCTTTTATTGTCAAGCTTATTCTTACATGGCTTAATAAAATTAGTCATTACATGTTCTAGTTTCCATTGTCGAGGTTGCTCTTATATGCATTTATTAGTAGTTGTTGTTACATTCCATTCTTTCCGTTGTTGCGTTATTCTCATGCATTTAGTCGTAGTTTCTATTTTATGCTATCTCTTGCATTGTTAAGCTTATGTTTTGTACTTGAATTGAAAGTTTCCATCTCACGGGAATACCTTCATTTGTTGAGTTATTGAAGTTATAGTTGTGAAAGCTATTAACACATTGCGGTTGAAGTTGTTGATTATTGGGATATCTTTCCTTGTTGGGTTGTTTCTCATTTAGTTTGTTGTTGTTGTGATTCTTGTACATATTGTGGTTGAGTCGTGGGCTCTGTGTTGTGGTAACATTGGTATTGTTGATTTGGTAATATTGTGGCATATGGGCACGTGTAGTGCGAGTTGATTATTGTGTTGTGATAATGATACGCATGCGGTTGTATAAGTATGGGTATTGAAATACATGCGGTGAGATAAGGTGGGATTTATATGCGCGTTGCTAGTAAGGGAATTACTTGAAGTCACGTGGTGAGATAAGGGGGTTAAAGCGCATGTAGCTATTTCGGAAAAAATATTTCATAAATAGATGCAAGGCTCACACAGCGATATAAAAAAATTGTGATTGTGACTTTTGAAATGTGAATATGAGGTGTGATACCTCGAATGTGATTCTTGTTGTGCATTCTATGTTGAAAAGGTTTGTTGATTGGAACTGTTATTAGCTTTCCTTCATTAGTTTACTTGTATTTTACGATATTTGATCACTTGTTGTTCTTACCATATGATCCCTCTTTGTTGTCCTTTATTGCCTTAATATCTGTTGTTAGCCTTACATCATTGTATTGTTCTGTTGTCATTATTCATTTGCTTTCCGTTATTAGATTATATTAATATTCTGTTCAGGTTTCTATGTCTAGTAGGTGTCATGACCTGGCTTCGTCACTACTCTACCGAGGTTAGGCTTGATACTTATTGGGTACCGTTGTGGTGTACTCATGCTACACTTCTGCATATTTTTGTGCAGATCCAGGTACTTCTGCTCGTGCTAGACGTCAGTAAGTTGACCCAGAGAATTCGAAGACTTCAAGGTATACCTGCTTGACTCTCGCAAACCTCGGAGTCACCTTCTGTTATTGCCTTTACTAATGTTTATCTTCATATCAAACAAAGTTGTATTTAGAGATTACTAGTGCATTTTCTGTAAAGCTTATGACTTAGTTCCACCAGTTTGGGGATTTTGTACCTGTTGATCCGTTTTGGTTTTATTGTGAAAATTATTAGCTTAATTTTATATCTTGTTCGTTAATTTTGCTAAATTCTCAATAATTATTAGGCTTACATAGTCTTAGAGATTAGGTGCCATCACGATATCCTAATGTGAGAATTTGGGGTCGTCACACTTCTACATCGGTAAAGTTCATAAATAATGGGCTTGCTTTTGTATGTATAACATCAGGACTTGAAGAAATGTCTTTCTCAAGTACTAGCTTTGGTTATTTGGCTACGCTCTTTCCTACTAGAATCTTATCTGCAAATCAGCTTCCACTAGCATGTATAATCAAGCTAAGATTGTCACGAGAAGGTTTGTGTTTGTTGTCCAGGCAATAGCAAATGTGAAGAGAGTCCATTCAAGGGAGCCCACCATTCAACCAACAGAGTAGCGGCGGTGATAGCTGCTCTAAGAAGGCAATAGTTGGTGTTTCTCCAGCCAAAATGGCAACCTGAAAAACTTCTTGTTGTACCCAGCAATAAATTTGAGGGAGAGAGCAGTTTTAGCAATATCACAGGCACAACGCACTTTGGGCAATTTCTGGATATGTGGGTTGGCTCTCTTTCAGGCAAACAAGAATGGAACAGAGTTCCACAATTTGGTAAAGATCGTGATGGATGCAATTAGAGAGACAACAATAAACATCACAAAGGCAAGCACCGATGATATCTCCTCTTTACTCATCAACAGTTACAAAGAGATAGTTGGCAAGCTTTTTATCAATGACGATGGGCAGATTCTTGCATGGTTACAAGTTGGTGAAAGTTGTCTTTGTATGAGACAGATTTTGGTTGGGGAAAACCAATTTGGGTGAGCAGTGAAGCTAAAGCTTTTGGACACCAAAAATGGTTGATGGAATAGAAGCCTGGGTGAGTTTGAAGGAAGAAGACATGATTGAGTATGAACAAGATCAGGACATTCTATCTTTACATGTTCTGACTTGGGATAAAGTGAACTAGTCTACACCATTTTTTGGTTTACCGATAAACCTGGTGGATCTGCAATTCAAACCATGCACACCCTTATATTTGTAATCTTGTAAAACATTAATCTTCTTTAGCAAACTCAAAATGTACATTGTTTGTCAAGATGAAAGGCTGGTTTAATTTTATATTCAACTAACCAGCAAGATTGTTTCATTAAGTTATATATTCTTCTTTGTAAAACAGAAAAGAGTTACATAAACATTTTACAGCCGACATCCTATTGGAATTAGGTAATAAGGAAAGCATTATCCGCGAGGTAATCTAAACAATTGTAAAGCCAAGATTCTCAAAGTTTAATTTGTTTGACAAGTACAGTATATCATAATCCAATTCAAAATGTTATCATGTAATATATTTTCAGAAGATAATCTAAACCCCCAAGCCCTATGAACACTTCCCTTTGTTATGGTGATCATCAGCAAAGAATTAAACAAGAATATATAAAGTTCAAATTACAGTTCTTCATTTTCAAGTATCTGCTTTCAAAATTGCTCCTTCACTAACCTGCTGCACAAGACCATCAGATGAATAATTTGTTTGACCTTATTATAATTACTAGTTTTCTGGAACCACATTGTACCTTGTTTTATCATTGTATCTATCCAAGATACTTGAGTAAAACACCATCATTACCCAGTACAAATCCCTGGTTGTCATTGATAAACCTGCATAACATTGTTTCACAAATATCATGAACATAAGATTTTATAATCACATGTACAGACAGCAGACCACAACTTTATCCTCAAGTAGATTAAAGCTTGTAGAGCTTTGGAGCTTACTTCACCGAATAAAGATTCGCAGCAATATTATCAGCTGCTTTGTCACGAATCCATGTCTTGCCGCCATTTTTGGTCTTCAATAAAATCCCACTTCCACCAGCAGCCCATGCCTCCTCCTGAGTACCAAATAAATTAATTGCGTCACCCAATACATGAAAAGCAGAAAAATGATTTAGTACAAAATGTAGGAACTAATTAAGTCCCAATTGAGCCTTACTTATTATAAAAATGATTCTGAAATTACTACCTTTTCATTTAACGCAGTATCAGTTGGAATAGCGAATTATCCTTTGAATCTTATTTCTGTAGCAACAATAAACTAGCAGCCTGATAATTACATGCATAACTGTGTTCCTTAAATTGCTAATTCAGCTCGTGTAAGTGAGCGAACTATAATGACTAAATAGCATCACAACCCTTCCCCCCAAACGAACAGGAGAAATTAATGAAACTGGTGATTCAAGATATCTTCAGGGAATGGTGCCTTTTGGGAGCATTTAAATTTCAGCAACATTAAATGATTCATCATCAAGAATTCACCCCAAACTCACTCATGTAGTCTATTATGTTTGATTCAAGGCAACCATGCATATACCTGTGAGCGGTAGCCGACATCAAGAATGCCAAAACCACGGCTTTGTACAGAAACTTCTTCAAAGTCCTCTGATAACTGGAGATCAAGGACAATTTTGAGCTTCATTATATGGCAAAAGAAGAAAAAGAAACCATAGTAGCTACAGATAGCAAGAGCTCATACTGTAGAACCAAGTAAAAGGACCATAGCCTGTATAAGTAATAAAACGGTAAGTTTATGATCTGCCAAGATATAAGTGCGTCCACCAATTTTGGGTTTATCAAATAACCCAAGCAGACACCACTCTATTCTCTGCCATTATGAGACTTTGAGCCCTTCATTCAATCCATTTTTGCTGCTTTATTGCATAGAAAGCGGTAGTTTTATATAGCCTCAGAAACCCCATCCAGTCAACCTCATGTCATGTGCTTAACTAGGATTCTTGACCAGTCTCCCAAATGCAGTTAACCGATTTTTTATTTTATTGTTTTTAATTTTATAGGTAGAGTTATTTTAATAAAAAGATATTATTCGTCCAGGAGTACTGCTCCTAGCAACTTAGCTCAATAGATACCATGACCAATTTGCTAGATGTGGAATGGAAAATCTTGCTCTTCTACCCATAGAGGTCCTCTATACAGATTTGACATGTTACATTTATGTTGACCTGAGAATACCTTCAAGTACTTTGCTCAAACAGAAAAGAAAATTGCAATCAAGGATCATTCATTCTAGAGTAAGATAATGGGTTCTTTTATTAACTTGCAGGAGATGGATATTTGTTTCTTATAGCAATTAAAACCAGAGTTAAAATAAGACATTTAGGTAATATACAAGGTTTGATATCAAAGTAAACTTAGGAGAAATTGGAAGATCTTAAAAATAGTCCCCTTTTACAGAAATTGGACACAGCATCTTCTGAAAAGATTCTAAGGAAATTGATTGCTTCAACCGAGATACCAAGGGAATTGAGTGCACAAATAGGACATGCTACACTTCATCCTATCCGAACAAGAAAGATTTATTTCATGCTAGGATCTTAATTTACTAACCCCTGTGCCCTTGCTGAGGTATAGCCCTCCACCACGCACAAGTAGCCAAAGACCACCATCAGCCCTCCAGCCCATGTTTTGGATTCTTCTAGCCACAGCTCTGTTATGTGGTTGCCAGTACGCCTGTAATGTAGTATACATACAACTAACTATATGTATAAAAATATACGATCTCTTTGTACATGAATTATACCTTCTTTTTTTTAAAGAAAAAAGCAAGAAATTTCAGCGCCACAATTGATGCTACATAAGACAAATTAGCTTGTTAATTCACAAAAACATGAAAACAGTACATGTCAAAGAAACCGTACCTGCCCTGGCTCCCAGGTCAAATAGAAGTTACCACGGCTTGAAACTGCTACATAACGTCCATCAGGAGAGCGATTAACAGTACTGAAAGTGCCTGTATAGTAACTGGCACCACTAATGCCACTAGAAACTGTTCTGCAATTTTAATAAGGATGTCTGTCATTTCACCTTATAAAGAAGAAACAAAAATAAGTTAATCATAAACCCTGGTCTTAAGTAAGTTAATCATAAACCCTGGTCTTAATTATTTTTTGCCGTCACATATGACCTAAGCCAGCATCTAAATTGATTAGGTGCTAAATCCAACAGCATAAAACTTTTTCTCGAAAGATAGGAATTAGCTCGTCAAAGACCATTTGGCTAGCATCATCTAGTTTAATGAAGTATCAGCAGTTAAAGCACCACCAGTAAACTATCAGTAGTTAAGCTATTTTCCAGAAAAGTAGAAAGCAAAACTTGAGAGTAGAGAACATTCAAGAGTGACCCAGATAATAGGTTATACCAAGTACACATTACCTAAACAAAGAGTGAAAAACCCGCCTTTTTAGTTACTAAGTTATTGGTTTTTCTTTTTCTTTTCATTAATTAACCTCAAACTGAAATATATCTGTTTGTCGAGTTTGTCTCATTTTATTGTAGAAGTAGCACATCGACCTCAAATCAAGATTTTACACTCCAGCCTGATGCGTCACATCTAACCAGAAAAACATGTCTACATAAAGCATTTCAAAATTATGGAGTCCACCTTCTCAGAGATTACCTATTAAGGGTAGCGGACACAGTTTCTTGTATAGCAGCCTTCCAGTTGTATCCCTTGTTCGATGTAACATATATTGCACCTTCGTCAGTTACCATTTCTGCACTTTTTTCTCCAGTTGCCTTGATATAAACCTGTATATCAAGATGATTTCTTTCCTTAAGATTAGTAACAAGAACAAACAGAAGAAAGATAGTCGGATTCTGTGTCTTGAGATATAAGTTGAGTCAAAGTGCCATTATTGAAACAAAGGTAGAGAGGAACAAGAATTAGTTACCAGAAAAGAAAGGTACAGAGGAGCAGGAATGCTGCACAATCAACATAAGACCAATACACATTAATAAATTCTCTTTCTTTAAGCTCAATGCCAAATCAACATAAATAGAAAGCGGAGATTCCACCAAAATCACTACTTATCATAGTTTCTATCTTATTTAATGGCTTATATTCAGATCCTAAAAAGCAACAACAACAACAACAACCCAGTATAATCCCACTAGTGGGGTCTGGAGAGGGTACTGTGTGCGCAGAACTTACCCCTACCCTGGGTAGAGAGGCTGTTTCCGATAGACCCTCAGCTCCCTCCCTCCAAGAACTCCCCACCTTGCTCTTGGGGTGACTGGAACTCACAACCTCTTGGTTGGAAGTGGAGGGTGCTCAGATCCTAAAAAGCAAGCTTTATATTTATTGGGAGTTGCAGCTCGCAATGCGCTTCTTAGGCTTGTATTTTCCCATTATTTCATCAATTGTTGGAACACGACATTGATTGTCTGATCGCTTAATATCCCCATAAACAGCCATCTCAATCTTGTCAAGGTCTTCATCACTGAAGTTGATGTCACAAGAATATCCTGTCAACTGTGTTGTACCAATAGCAACCTTGTCTGCTTTAGATCTATTCACCCTTGTTTGAAGAATTTGACAGTTCTCTGACACAGAATCACCACCTTTAGAGAAGGGAACGATGTGATCATACTCAAAGCAAAGGCAACCTAGGCAGCTGTGGAATCGCTTGCCAACAATGTTGCCAGCTACATCTTTTCTCCACCTCTCAGGATCTCGGCCTGGAACCTTCTCGGCTTTGGCCCAGCATTTCTTTCTAGCCTCCAAGTCAAAAAATCTAGGCCTCCCATCCTTGTTGTCACTGGTAACACCACGATTATTAACGGTGAGCTGACACAAAAGCAAAGGTTATCTCTTTCTTGCTTCTTAACTTCCATTTTCCCAGCCCCATGGGAGGGAGTTGAGAGGAGAAATGATGGTTCTCTAGTCTGATGGACAGCAGGAATGTTAAACAAGATTCTGTATTTTCCTTTGTTAATTCAATTTTGCCACCTTGTTGTGTATTTCGAGAAATGCTTTACTAAACAGACAGATTAAGAGATCAGTGTAGAGGGTATTTACGTTAGCAAACAAGAATGTCTTCTGTGGCATGCTCCGATTTGAAGGTAGGAGTAAAGAAAGGTACAATTCTAGTTTCTGGAAATTTACTCAGAATCACTTATAAGAAACTATAGAAAGTGAAAAGTTACATCAACACCTGCACCTTTTCAGCGCAGCATGTTTCGGGTAACAATGACCTCGGAACAAAGCATCATTCCTCAGTTTCAGTATGTCTTTCAAGTAAATAGTACAAAATGCGCCTCGAGCTCTTACCGAACAGAGTTTCAAACAGCAGTTGACTCTTATAAAGCAAAGTGACAATATTCTGCCATAGTTGAAGTGCTAGCAAGGAGTTCTTAAGCAACACGCAAAGGAAGGGGGTGGAGGACGGAGAGAGAGGGAGGGAGACAGATAAAAACTTATATAAAATTAAATAACAGATAGTTCAGATGAATGCATGCCGTCCTTAATTTTGTCTTATAATTCATTTGACTAAGAGTAAACGTTAAACTTGATAAGCTAGGATGCAATCAGATGCCAAAGCGGCAGATAGAAAGAGCATTTTTAACCCATAGAAACAACTTGCTAGGCTCTATTCTGTGCCAATGCTTCAGCACAGACTAAGATGATACATTTGAAGTCTAAACTGATATATAGGGGCACTCACACCAGAGCAGAGTGTACTGAGAATAAGGTCCTGCAAACATTCTGACGGAAGTCATGCCAACAGTATAAGGCACCACTCTACATCTGTGTCCTGCTAGTCAGAGTTGTCTTAATTCTAAGAATTTGATAATTTTTTCATTCACTCTTGACTTTTTACTTTTTGCAACCTGCTTGCATCATTAAATTAAGTTTACATCCAGCAACATAGTTATTTCTCGACTAGACATATATAAGTCACTACATGAAAGATAACCAGTGATTGTCAACAACTCCGAATGGCTAGTAATTTTCATATCGCTCTCACAAATATTACTTACTCTTCGTGCTTCATATAGAAGAATGTGGATGAAAAATACGGTCATTGGACAATTTTCTTCCGAATTATTTTTGACAAAGAGATTGTGCAAAACAAAAAATATTTAGATAGTTTTTTGTGAAATTTCGTGAATGTTCACAAAAAGTTTGATCAAAAAGTTGTGCCTCAAGGAAGTTCTCAACCAAATTTGTATGAGAAATTTTTGAGGAAAACTTAAAACTACAACCAAACCATATTTAATCGAAAAACTTTCCACAAACATCAAAATATTTACATCGAAACACTAAACCATATGTAGACAGTGACCCCATTCAAAACAAAGTTTTCTTTTAAGGTTTTGAATTACCAAAGTATCAAATTTACCATAAAGTATAATGGGTTGTCGGAGATGAGCTCAATTTTCAGAACAAGTGCGAAGAAGAATTAAATAATATAATGCTTACCATATCACCAGGAAGTTGAGAACTCAAGGGTATCCGCTGCCAGGTTTCACCAGCATCGGAAGTATACAACAAGATTGCTGGTTTTCCAATAATCCACCCTTCCTTGCCTTTGAAACTGATAGAATTAAACCTATAATTGAAATCTTCCTCTTCGGCAGAAGCTATAGATCTTGATGCCCAAGTAGTTCCTCCATCCTTTGTTTCCAAAATAGTTTGCCTGGTCCCCAGTAGAAAACCTGCCAAAGCATGATTTTCCAATAATAAACACAAATCTTTAACTCAATGCACAAAACACACGGCATTGAAGTAAACAAATATCACAAAGGATGATATCCCATCATTGTTCAACTAAACTAAGAAAAAAATTCTTAAACATAAAGCACAACACCACGAGGCTGTGCATGATGGTATCTCATCACTTTTAAATGAAATTAAGTACAAACATTAAACTCAATGCACACTGCCATGAGGCTATCAACGATGCATAGAGATTTGCCATCACTGTTTGACTAAATTAGTACAATTCTCAAACATAATGCATTAGATCCTAAGGTTTTTGAGTATTCGTCTATCTTCAAAAAGAATGATTAGAACTTCCCACCATCAATTAGCTAATTTAAGCACAATTCTTTAACTTACAATCACCACATTCTAGGTCAAATTTAAAGTAATTTTTAAAGATCTCTTATTGTTCTTAATTTGAGAGCTACTGTCAGACATCTACATACTGTTTCCTCTGATACCAATTTGTTGGGCTAAGCTTGTCCAAGCCTCATTTCTTAGCAACTTCCAATATAGGACTCCGTTCCCACACCAAACAACCTATTTGTACACCCAACTAAAGATTTGAAGAAAGAATGCTTGCAAGTTAAAACATTTTGCAGTTTCCTCCATACCAAACACACTCTATTCAATTAAGTAAAAATTGATAAACTCAATGCAGCATTGAGAGCAGTTATGGAAGAGAATGAATAACACAAACCGTGAGTGGGGTCATCGGGAACGAAGGCAATGTCGAGAAGGACGACACCAGGGTCAATAGGAAGATAAACTCTTTCCCATTCAGAGAGAGGCACCTCGTCAGCTTTAGCAGGGATAGGTGAGATTCCGGCTCCGAGCAATGGCGGTAGTGCAATGGCAGCAGCAGTCTCAGCGATTAACTGCCTGCGGTTAATACTAGATGATGCTCTTGGTACCAACCGAGGAAGCTGATGGTGATGAGGCGAAGCAGCAGAAGAAATGGTGTTATAAGTAGGTTTGAGAGGAGTGAAAATGGAGTTCCAGCAAGAACATGCCATTGTTTTGTTATGTTTGGTGCTCTCAATCTTATCCGAATGGATGAATGAAATGAAAGAAAGAGAGTTACTGTTGCTATTGCTTTTTCCTAACAGCTTCGCGGGAGGTTTGAAGCATACGTATCCCCTAAACATTATGAGTGGTCATGAATTCGTTATCTAAGGGCCTACCTTCTCCTCAACAGCTAGGAATATTCTTCTTCTATAGATAAGCTATTTTTAATTTAAATAATGAACTAATAGATAAACTGGGGATGTAGCTCAGATGGTAGGCAGCTAGCTTAGCATTTGAGAGATGTATTGGGATCAAAAACTCCACATCTCCATTTCTTATTTGCTTTTACCTTCTCTTGCTTCTATAGATAGTCCACAACCGCTAAAAAGCAGAATATTTTTGTTTTATATATTTTAAGCACATAAAATCTTTATTTCTTTGCACACTTTTTAGTCCAGTCATTTGTCATTCTCTTTATTGTTTACCCTCTCTTGCTTTTGATTTCAAAAAGTATTCAACAAGCTCTCAAGTTACTTTTAATTTCCTCGTTTGTTTGCGAAGAAGAACTATTAAGTATTCTACAATCACTATAAATTACTGTCCACAACCGTCATTAGTCATGATGAAATAGATAAGATTCTTCCGCCCTTAATTAGAGATCTATGAATCACTTAAATGTCACGCCCCGACCTCGGGGAGCGCGACCGGCGCTCAACCGAGATAACCCGGCCGAGCAAGCCTGTACAGTACCTTCTACCCGAACTCACTCATGAATAAAGAGAAGATCTATTTCATTAATTAGACAGTGAGGAGATTCATGTGAACAACAACACCAATTCATTATCAGCAGTTTCATCATCTATAAGTTTCAAAATACATACACTTTCATAGTTTGATGTGGAACGTGTGATGCAATTACCAAAATTACTAGTTTGACTTTTCCAACACCGACATACCACCCACACAATGTCTACTGAGCCTCTAATAGATACAAAAGAGTACGATGATAGTGCCGGCAACAAGGCTCAGGCTGTACCTCAAAACATAATACATAAGGACAAAAGATATACGACCCCGAATGAGGTGGGGCTCACCAAGTCAGCTGGGAGAGGGTGTACCACTATCAATGATCAAAGCCGCCTACTGTGGAACCACCTGCATTCATTTAAGATGCAGCACCCCCGACAAAAGAGGCGTTAGTATATATGGAATAGTACTAGTATGAATGACTAAGTACCCTCTCAATAGAACGAATGATAAAACAAGAATGAACAATCATAAAATCAATTGGAGTCTCAAACAATACCCAAAATGTCAAGTTAGGAACAAGACAAGGTTTCAAGTGATTTTCATATTTTAAGTTGGGAGACCTTTAGTACCGATATGCCACCGTTTATAATTTCGATTACAATTTCCATCACAGTTACCACCATGTGTGCGGCATGGCATCCGATCACGACCCAATCAGCTAGGCCGTCTCATATGAGACATCAACCGCAATCACAATTTCAATTTTAATTTCCAACACAATCACCACCATGTGTGCGGCATGGCGTCCGATCGCGACCCGATCGGCTAGGCCGCCTTATCCGAGACATCATCATTTTCTTTCAATCATCCCATTTTATACCTCTTTTACATCTTTTTATTTCATTGGCACTAGTGGTCACAATTATAATATCCCCTTTTTGTGTGGCGTGTTGGCCGTATTTCACATTTTATATTTCGTGCTCACCTTTTTACTTTCAACCATCATCATGGATATTCAACAACAAGGCATTTACGTTCAAGACACTAAGCATACATGTGAGAAAACAAGAGTCTTAAGTGCATTGAGATTTCTTACACAATTGGCATTAGCTATTGTTTGAAACGCAACTTGAGGCCATAGCATTTAGCTAGGCAACCAATACTTTGAACACATTACCAAATAGTAGTACAACCTAACAAGAGCACTGAGAATACATATTGAACACAAAAGTCTTTTGACACAAAGTTTATTCGGAATAATCGATTCATAATGAGTAACTTGGGACTTACAATGACATTGTGGGATTCAATTCTAATGGAAGAGTTTAGTCAACATACCTCACTTGAGCTTCCTTAAACTCTAAGATATTCCAGAAATCTTAGCAACTTCGATCTATTTCAGAAATATAATAAATTAGGAAAATGATCACGGTTCCATCTCATTTGAGCGTTTTATCAAACACTAGGTGTGCATTAAGGTTTCAAGTCCCTACTATGGTGGATTCCATAATCCACCCGTTATCTACCATTTTTAGCCCAATAATCTTCCTACACCCCTAGATAACACATGCATGCAAAAGAGGCAACTCCCATACCCAAGAATTGCCTTACTAATTACCTATTTTTAGTTAAATTTCGAAACTGAGGGTTAGGGTGAAAAATCTTGCCTCTAGGATGAAAACCTAGTGTGTTTTTCTTGTTAATATTCCAAGATTTGAGTAAGAATTGAGGAACAATTTGTTGAGGAACTCTCTCCCTCTCTAGAGCACTTTCTCACTCTCAAAATGTCAGGTTCTTACTTAAGAAACGGTCCATAGAGTCTATATAACGAAATGGGGTCGGGTTATAAAATCCAAAAAAATGAAGCTCCAAAAAGACAATCTGTCGTCGTATATGCGACCGCATAATGCTTCTGCGGTCCGCGAAATGGTCCGTGAAATGGCATTCCGAAACTGGGCACCGCTGCTTGGGTATGCAGCCGTTCTGCGGTTCGCATATCGATTCTGCGGTCGCAAAGCGGACCGCAGAATCTCCTCCTGGAATTCCTCATGTCGATCCTGCGATGCAATCTGCGGCCCGCAAAAGTAATTCTGCGACCGCATAATGGACCACATAATGGCCCACAAATTTTGCTCAAGTTTCTACTTCACTCTCCGGCCATTCTGCGGCTGCATAGTGGGCCGCAGAAATATTTTTTTCTGCCAATATTTTCCTTTAACTCACCAAACATATTAGCCTACCTCGCCACCATGGAACCTCGTATTTTAGGTGAAATTTTATGGGGCCTTACATTAAGTGAGCCCTTACATGGCACAAATCCGAATTAACAAGGGCCTAGAGAAGGAAAAACAAAATATTTGTATTATATTTATTTTAAGCACATAAAATCTTTATTTCTTTGCACACTTTTTAGTCAAGTGGTTTGTCCTTCTCTTTATTTTACCTTCTCTTGCTTTTGATTCCAAAAAGTATTTAACAAGCTCTCAAGTTACTTTTAATTTGGTCGTTTGTTTATGAAGAGGAGTTAGAAAGTATTCCCTAACCGCTATAGATTACTATCCACAACCTCCGTTGGTTACAATGAAATAGATAAGATTCTTCCACCCTTAATTAGATCTAGGAATCACTTTAATGGGCCCTTACATGGCACAAATCCGAATTATCAGGGCCCTAGATAAGAAAAAGCAGAATATTTGTGTTTTATATATTTTAAGCACATAAAATCTTTATATCTTCGCACGCGTTTTAGTCAAGTCGTTTGTCCTTCTCTTTATTATTATCTTCTCTTGCTTTTGATTCCAAAAAGTATTCAACAAGCTCTCAAGTTACTTCAGTTTGCTTGTTTGTTTATGAAGAAGAACCAAAACGTATTCCACAACCGCTATACATTACTGTTCACAGCCGCTATTGATTAAGATGAAATAGATAAGATTCCTTAACTCTTAATTAGAAATCTAGGAATCACTTTAATGGGTCTTTACATGGCACAAATTCGAATTATCAGGGCCCTAGAGAAGAAAAAGAAGAATATTTGTGTTTTATATATTTTAAGCACATAACATCTTTATTTCTTTGCACACTTTTTAGTCCAGTCATTTGTCCTTCTCTTTATTTTTACCTTCTCTTGCTTTTGATTTCAAAAAGTATTCAACAAGCTCTCAAGTTACTTTTAATTTGCTCGTTTGTTTATGAAGAAGAATCATTAAGTATTCCACAACCGCTATAGATTAATGTCCACAACCGCCATTGGTTACGATGAAATAGATATGATTATTTCGCCCTTAATCAGAGATCTAGGAGTCACTTTAAAAGGCCCTTACATGGCACAAATCCGAATTATCAGGACCCTAGAGAAGAAAAAGCAGAATATTTGTGTTTTATATATTTTAAGCACATAAAATCTTTATTTCTTTGCACACTTTTTAGTCTAGTCATTTGTCCTTCTCTTTATTTTTACCTTCTCTTGCTTTTGATTTCAAAAAGTATTCAACAAGCTCTCAAGTTACTTTTAATATGCTCGTTTATTTATGAAGAAGAACCATTAAGTATTCCACAACCACTACAGATTACTGTTCACAATCGCCATTGGTTACGATGAAATAGATAAGATTCTTCCGCCCTTAATTAGGGATATAGAATCCCTTAAATGGGCCCTTACATGGCACAAATCCGAATTATCAGGGCCCTATAGAATAAAAAGCGAAATATTTGTGTTTTACACATTTTAAGCACATAAAATCTGTATTTCTTTGCATACTTGTTAGTGCAGTCGTTTTCCCTTCTCTTTATTTTTACCTTCTCTTGCTTTTAATTCCAAAAAGTATTCAACAAGTTCTCAAGTTATTTTTAATTTGCTCGTTTGTTTCTGTAGAAGAACCAAAAAATATTCCACGACCCGTCACAGATTACGGTAGAATGGTTAAGATTCCTTCACCCTTAATCAAAAATCTCGGGTTTGAGTTTTGCGAATGAAATAATTCTAGTAGGGTTCGCTTTAATGGCCCTTACATTGGCACAAATTCAAATTACCTAAGCCCTAAAATAGGTAGTGAACACCCACTCCACAAGCTCTCAAATTATCTTTAATTGCTCGATTATTTTTAGAAAAGTAAAAGCAGAATATTCGTGTTTTACATATTTTAAGCACATAAAATCATTTTTCTTTGCACACTTTTTAGTCCTATTGTTTGACAGAATAATAATAATAATAATAATAAATATATATATATATATATATATATATATATATATATAGAGAGAGAGAGAGAGAGAGAGAGATCATATTTGTTTGTATGATATTATAATTATAATACTTGAATTATCCGTAATTTAGGATTAATTAGATGATTTAAAACTATTTTGAAAAATATGAAGGTTGTAGTAAAGTAAAATTATAATAAAGCCTTATACTTGTGTCACGACCCAAAATTCAAACCAAGGGGTCGTGATGACGCCTAACATCCGCTTGCTAGGCAAGCTAACATTAACACAACAACTAAACCAGTTAAACCACTACAGACATATTAATAACAAGAAAAGAGTGAAATAGCATAACACATAATTGATGTACAACCATTGCTGTCTAAATTATCCCCAAAATCTGGTGCCACAAGTACATCAACCACTAATAATACTAAGTACTAGTCTGAAATGAAAAATATAATACTCTCTGGTACAATAAATAGTAGATAAAGATAGAAAGGGGACAAACACTCAATCTCACAACATACACTCATCACCACATCATCACAAGCAGGCTCAAGCAAATAATTGGACACATATAGAGGAACAAACCTAGTTATCCTATGTTTTGTAATGGGATTTTCCCTTATAGAGCAAGGATTTTGTGCCATCTTCCTGCCGGAGAAGGAGTTTACTCTCACACATTGCAAGAAGTCTACCACATCACCACAGTCATTATTTTACCACCTTTGGCATCCATATCAGCCAGAGATACCCCATTTTCCCATGGCTCCAGACATTATTATCTTCAACATGGTTTTAATTAGAATAGCTAAAGCTGGATTGAAGATAATATACCTATCATACTGGATAGCTCACACTAAGTTCATCTGTTTTTGTCACATTTCATAGGGAGGAGCAACTTTCAGTCTAGATGTAAGTATTTACGTATATGAAAAGTGTACCTCCAGCTTACATGCATAACTGACCTAGACTTACAATGTATAATTGACCTAGACTTTTACTTTGGTTTTGTATATCCAATTGTATATCAAAAGTTGATAGATAATTGGTTTTTTAAAATAGGTCTAACTTCAAATAGTTTACAGTATCCTTTTGGTTGTCATGTTTGGACAACTAATTGGTTACCCATTTTTCTCATGGAGGTAAGGTCTATGTCCCCTCCTTTATTGTACTTCGTTTGATTATATATAAAAATCAGCCCTAGGCAATGTGCCTAGTGGAATTTTACAAAAATAAAAGGATAGGAAGGGGACATCGGGGTCTGCGATCTCCAAGAAGAACTACCTCAAGTGTCCTGGAAGAAAACGTGTCCGAGCAATCACTTTTGAATGCCGTTGGGACCAACACCGGCATCTGAAAAAGAAGTATAGAAGAGTAGTATGAGTACAACCGAACCCATGTACTCAGTAAGAATCGAGCCTAACCTCGACGAAGTAGTGACGAGGCTATGACAAGATACTCACTGTAAACTTGTACGAGTATTGAGCGCAAAAACAATAACATGTAGAAAAATGAATAATTACATAACAAAAAGAATAAAAGAAATAGATAACAGAGGGCCCCATAATAACTTCACATCACAACCTCTTAACACAACACAGTAATGGAGCATAACAACCAAGAACAATTACAAAATATTCTCTCCGTTTCGGTGCACAATCCTGTAAGGCCCCGTTAAAATTTTCTAATAATTTAAAATTTTAAAGTGCGCCAACGGTATTTGGTAATAACGTATTTGAGTATTAAAGGAGGCCTATGGGATAGAGACACATAATTTTGAATTGATAATGTATATTTAAGGTGTGTTGTAACATACTAAGGAGTTTTGTGAATGGCAAGAATTTGTGTGGAACAAGTTGGATAATTTAAGTGGAAAGGATATTTCAATTGGCACAAGACCCAATTTTAAATGAATAGGACTCCCTAAATATAATGACTTAGGTGGTTATCTACATATAAAATTAAATCCCTTTGAGTCTAGTTTCCAACGCATCAAACCGTTTGTCATTTGGATATTTCTACAGAAAGTTATGACCATTTTACTGGACCTATGTCATATACGTGCCCAGATGCGCGACCGCACATATTTGGGAGTTTCTACCTTGTGTGGGTGGTCAGATGCGCGGCCACTTGCCCAGGTACATGGTCGCGCACGTAGGAGCCCATTAAATAACCTTAAGGCTGGGTAGATAGATGGGTTAAGTTATTTGTTGAGCTAAAACCTCATATTTTAGAGAGAAGTGAGAGTGTTCTAGAGAGAGGAAGTAGATGAAGTGTTTTGTTTATCAAGATCTTGTTCAAGCCTTGAAATCCAACAAGGAAATCTCACAAGTTCTTCATCTAAGAAGTAAGGTTCCATACCCTAATTTTTAATTTCGAATTTGGGTAGGAAAATGATTGATTAGGAGTATGATTCTTGGGTATGAGAGTATTATTTATACATGCATACACCAATAAGGTTTGTGAGAAGATTGATTAGCTTAAATAAGTAAAGATTGAGTTGTGGAATGAAGAAAATATTGTAGAAGAACCTTGTAGACAAATGTGGACACCTAGTGTTTGATAAAATGCTCAAATGAGCTGAAACCATGAATATCTTCCTAAATTTTGTTCAATTTTGTTATGTCTCAAAATAGATTGGGATTGCTAGAATTTTTGGAATGTTGTAATAATTAAAGGAAAGCTCAAAGCGAGGTATGTTGGCTAAACTCTTCTATTAGAATTAAATCCCACGATGTTCGTGTAATTTGTTTAGGTCTCGAATTGTTCATTATGAATTAACTATTCCGAATAAGCTTTGTGTTGAAAGGTATATGTTCAAAATGTGTTTCGGATGCTCTTATCATTTGATATTATCCTTCGAGAATGTGTTCAAAGCATGAGTTGGGTATAAAAATATTATGACTCCAAGTAGTGTTTCAAGTGAAGGCTATTATGTCAAATTGTGTAAGAAGTCTCAATATGCATAAAACTCTTAATTGCTCATAGGTGTACTAAAAGTCCTGATTAGGGATTCCTTGTTGTCGGTAATCTATATAGATGGTTGAAAGTGAAAGTAGTGAGTTAGGGATATAAAGTGTGAAGTAGTGAGTTGAAGATATAAAGTGTGAAGTGGTGAGTTGGGGATATAAAGTGTGAACACCATGCCAAGAATGAAAGCTATACTCGTGGCCAATAGCGCCAATGAAATTAAATGAAGTGTGAAATATTATGAAATGAGCCTTGATTCATCTATTCCAAATTGACTCCAAAAATAGAATAATCCAAAAGCTTATGTACTCAAGTCCGGTCCAAATGTGGTTGTTCTAACTAATGCTATGTTTGGTAGGTATTTCCAATATGTTTTGAGTTCTTACATATTCATGAGTTGAGATTGTGTATTGCCCTTTTTAAGGAAATGTATTTCAAGAGTATTCTATATGATGATGTTTGTGATGATAATCCTTGAAAGTAAAGAAATGAAAGTGTGAAATATGATATACGGCCACGGTGCCTTGAATGAAGAATAATATGTATGGCCAAGGGAGCCAATGAAATAATGATGTTGTAAGTTGTTGAAAGTACTAATGAAGTGATATATGGTGTGAAAGGTTGTGAGATGAACGTATTCATACTTATGTTTCCAATGTTCTATAAGCCCTACGCCATCATGAAGAGAGGCTATGGTGTTCCTAAATGTTTTAAATGTTCTTAATTTCCTGTGACCACCCATCTCAAGTACAAGTAAGTGGTAGTATATGAACATGAAATGTGGCCATTGCCTAAATGAGAATTATGAGGTGTTGTATGCCCAATGGTTTCAACTATAGTTGTATGCTTCTGAAATAATGTATGTAAATGACTTTGATTGTTAAGTCCCCCAGAGTCATGAACCTAGCTAATGATCTCAAGATTTCAAGTGAGTGAATAACGAGATGAAAGGGAGATGTTCTATGCTAAATGATGATGAACCTTAAGAAAAGAAATTGGGCCCATGTGCCATAGAAATCGACTTATTGATTTACCATGCATGTGCTAATGTAATGACTTGTGTTTCTCCATGATGAGCATGAACATGAAGTATTCCAATGATATGAGAAATTACGACCTTAAAAGTAACGACAAATTATGTCGCTTTGAGTTTATATATGGTATTGTAATTGGTATTACACCTCCACCCGCATATATTGGGGTGAGGCGGTAGGACCACTTTGTGTAGGGCTTGTGGTCTTGTGATACACCTCCACCTATATATATTGGGGTGAGGCGGCAGAACCGCTTTGTGTAGGGATTATGGTATTTGTGATACACTTCCACCCGCATATATTAGGGTAAGGCGGTAGGACCTCTTTGTGAAGGGATTGTGGTATTGTGATATACCTCCACCCGCATATGTTCGGGTGAGGTGGCAGGACTGCTTTGTGTAGGGATTGTGGTATTGTGATACACCTCCACCCCCATATATTAGGGTGAGGCGGCAGAACCGCTTTGTGTAGGGATTATGGTATTGTGATACACCTCCACCCGCATATATTGGGGTGAGGCGGAAGGACCACTTTGTGTAGGGATTGTGGTATTGTGATACACCTCCACCCCCATATATTAGGGTGAGGCGGCAGAACCGCTTTGTGTAGGGATTATGGTATTGTGATACACCTCCACCCGCATATATTGGGGTGAGGCGGAAGGACCACTTTGTGTAGGGATTGTGGTATTGTGATACACCTCCACCCCCATATATTAGGGTGAGGCGGCAGAACCGCTTTGTGTAGGGATTATGGTATTGTGATACACCTCCACCCGCATATATTGGGGTGAGGCGGAAGGACCACTTTGTGTAGGGATTGTGGTATTGTGATACAACTCCACCCACATTTATTGGGGTGAGGCGGCAAGACCACTTTGTGTAGGGATTGTGGTATTGTGATACACCTCCACCCGCATATATTGGGGTGAGGCGGAAGGACCACTTTGTGTAGGGATTGTGGTATTGTGATACACCTCCACCCGCATATATTGGGGTGAGGCGGAAGGACCACTTTGTGTAGGGATTGTGGTATTGTGATACACCTCCACCCGCATATATTGGGGTGAGGCGGAAGGACCACTTTGTGTAGGGATTGTGGTATTGTGATACACCTCCACCCGCATATATTGGGGTGAGGCGGAAGGACCACTTTGTGTAGGGATTGTGGTATTGTGATACACCTCCACCCGCATATATTGGGGTGAGGCGGAAGGACCACTTTGTGTAGGGATTGTGGTATTGTGATACACCTCCACCCGCATATATTGGGGTGAGGCGGAAGGACCACTTTGTGTAGGGATTGTGGTATTGTGATACACCTCCACCCGCATATATTGGGGTGAGGCGGAAGGACCACTTTGTGTAGGGATTGTGGTATTGTGATACACCTCCACCCGCATATATTGGGGTGAGGCGGAAGGACCACTTTGTGTAGGGATTGTGGTATTGTGATACACCTCCACCCGCATATATTGGGGTGAGGCGGAAGGACCACTTTGTGTAGGGATTGTGGTATTGTGATACACCTCCACCCGCATATATTGGGGTGAGGCGGAAGGACCACTTTGTGTAGGGATTGTGGTATTGTGATACACCTCCACCCGCATATATTGGGGTGAGGCGGAAGGACCACTTTGTGTAGGGATTGTGGTATTGTGATACACCTCCACCCGCATATATTGGGGTGAGGCGGAAGGACCACTTTGTGTAGGGATTGTGGTATTGTGATACACCTCCACCCGCATATATTGGGGTGAGGCGGAAGGACCACTTTGTGTAGGGATTGTGGTATTGTGATACACCTCCACCCGCATATATTGGGGTGAGGCGGAAGGACCACTTTGTGTAGGGATTGTGGTATTGTGATACACCTCCACCCGCATATATTGGGGTGAGGTGGAAGGACCGCTTTGTTTAGGAATTGTGGTATTATGATACACCTCCACCCGCATATGTTGGGGTGAGGCGGCAGGGCCGCTTTGTATAAAGATTGTGGTATTTTGATACATTTCCACCCGCATATATTGGGGTGAGGCGGCAGGATTGCTTTGTGTAGGGATTGTGATACACCTCCACCCGCATATGTTGGGGTGCGGTGGCAGGGCCGCTTTATGTAGGGATTGTGGTATTATGATACACCTCCACCCGCATATATTGGGGTTAGGCGGCAGTGTCGCTTTGTGTAGGGATTATGTTATTGTGATACGCCTCCACCCGTATATATTGGGTGAGCCAGCAGGACCGTTTTATGTAGAGATTGTAGTATCGTGATACACCTCCACCCGCATATGTTGGGGTGAGGCTGTAGGGCCAGTTTTTGTGAAGGTGTTTATAGAGGATCCCTGACTTAATATCTATAAATGATTAATAGAAGCTCTTAGTAAATTGGCTCGACGTTGATGGGTATCTAAGCCCTTTTATTGTTACCATGATTCATCATATTCATGTTGTATTTCCAAGCCCTTGAATATATGTATTGTATAGGTGATACTGTGAACGATCTATGAGACACATAGGTGTATAATATGATATGTGAACACTAAGGATGGTCTATGAAATGTATATGCGTAAAATAAGGGAAGAAGGTGCCACTGTCACTGGCCTTGTTTGTATATGTTGTTACAATTACATTTTATTATGTATTCCACGTATAGTTCATATGGCTCAGTTGATCCTAAAAGAAGTTTAGAATGATGCAAGTATAATAAGACTTGACATGTGATTCTATGGGATGTTTCGTAGTTTCTGTGTGTACTTTATTTTCCTCTTATTTGAGTTACCGTATTTTCATATATTGTTTTGACTGCCTTATATACGAGTACTATTCCACATGTACTCACGTCCCTTTTGCCAGGGGTGCTGCATCTTTTAATGGATGCGGGTATACTTCGACAGGATGATATGGATCTTTGATAGGGATCTTCTTCACTACTCAGCTTATGGTGAGCCCGCTACAATTCTA
Source organism: Nicotiana otophora (assembly GCA_000715115.1). Taxonomy (NCBI): domain Eukaryota; kingdom Viridiplantae; phylum Streptophyta; class Magnoliopsida; order Solanales; family Solanaceae; genus Nicotiana; species Nicotiana otophora. The sequence goes on along the minus strand of AWOL01S0015934.1, from coordinate 77,619 downwards.
GTGGGTGTTTGGGTCTATTTCTTTTTATGTGTTTAGGTATCTATTGTCATAGAAGCTCCATGTACAATGTAGGTCATGTAATTAAAGATTTGAGTTTTGTCATGTATTTTGTGTTCACAGTAATTACAGCTATTTACAAAGCTGTGTAACCATCATGAGAAAGAATTTATGGGCCATTGAACCAAATATATTCAATGTGAAAGTCAAGATCTAATTATGTTATGGTAAATCATGCATGAGTAATGATGAGAGGTTAATGTAAATTAGGCTTTCTCGACTGTGTTTACTCGGTTGAGTGCCGGTCGCGCTCCCTGAGTTTGAGGCGTGACACATTTGGTATCAGAGCATGGTTTAAGAGTCCTAAGGTGTTATGGAGTTGTGTTAATAGAGTCCCTCTTATTGGTGTGTTTCCGTCCATACTTATAATAGTGAGGCTACAACGACATTTAGGAAATATTTCTCCTCTTCTATACTCGATCATGCATTAAGGTTCCAAGTTAGTCTCGGAGTTCCCTTGTTAATATCAAGGAATGTTTTCATATCGTGCTACAAATGAGAAAGGCCTAAGGATTAAAGTAATGATGCACATAACAGGCATAATGTGTGAGGTGCCCAATTGTCCTCGTAATGGAGGAAGGAAAAGTCAAGGATACGACCAAGGTAAGCAAGGTTATAGAGTTGGTCTCGAGAGTCATGGTTGTTGTTTCATGTATATGTTGAAATGTGGTGTTATCGATATGTTGTTTAGGATTAATTTTTGAGATTCTCTGGAAGGTGGATAGGCCCCAATTACAGGGGAGACTCTGGCAAAATATCTGAAAACTTGGGGAGTTAGCCACATTTTGGAGCTTTTGGTGTGTAGATAAAGATTTAAGTCACATTAGGCGTCTATGGAAGACTCTAACCCTCATTTGAAGACGAATAATCCTAAGCGGGGGAGAATGTAAGGGCACGTTAAAATTTCCTAATGATTTAAAATTTTAAAGAACGCCAACGGTATTTGGGAATAACATATTTGAGTATTAAAGGAAACCTATGGGATAGAGCCACATCATTTAGAATTGATAATGTATATTTAAGGTGTGTTGGAACATACTAAGGAGTTTTGTGAATGGCAAGAACTTGTGTGGAGCAAGTTGGATACATTAAGTGGAAAGGATATTTCAATTGGCATAAGACCCTACTTCAAATGAATAGAACTACCTCCATATAACGCCTTAGGTGGTGATCTACATATCAAATAAAAGCTCTTTGAGTCTAGTTTCAAACACATCAAACCGTTCGTCATTTGGATATTTCTATAGATAGTTATGGCCATGTTACTAGACCTATGTCATATGGGCGGCCAGATGCGCAGTCGCGCATATTTTGGGGGTTTCTGCCTTGTGTGGGCGGCCAGATGCGCGGCCACTTGCCCAGGTGCGCGGCCGCGCACGTAGGAGCCCATTAAATAACCCCAAGTATGGGTAGACAGATGGGTTAAGTCATTTCTTGATCTAAAACTTGATATTTTATAGAGAAGTGAGAGTGTTCTAGAGAGAGGAAGTAGATGAAGTGTTTTGTTCATCAAGATCTTGTTCAAGCCTTGAAATCCAACAAGGAAATCTCACAAGTTCTTCATCTAAGAGGTAAGGTTCCATACCCTAATTTTCAATTTCGAATTTGGGTAGGAAAATGGTTGATTAGGAGTATGATTCTTGGGTATGAGAGTATTATTTATACATGCATACACCAATAAGGTTTGTGGGAAGATTGTTGAGCTTAAATAAGTAAAGATTGGGTTGTGGAATGAAGGAAATCTTGTAGAAGAACCTTGTAGACAAATTTAGACACCTAGTATTTGATAAAATGCTCAAATGAACTGAAACCATGAATATCTTCCTAATTTTTGTTCAATTTTGTTAGAGATTGTGGTATCGTGATACACCTCCACCCGCATATGTTGGGGTGAGGCGGTAGGGCCGCTTTGTGTGAAGGTGGTTATAGAGGATCCCCGACTTAATATCAATAAATGATTAATGGAAGCTCTTAGTAAATTGGCTAAGCCCTTTTATTGTTACCATGATTCATCATATTTATGTTGTATTTCCAAGCCCTTGAATAGGTGTATTGTATAGGTGATACTGTGAACGGTCTATGAGACGCATAGGTGTATAATATGATATGTGAACACTAAGGATGGTCTATGAAATATATATGTGTAAAATAAGGGAGAAAGGTGCCACTGTCATTGGCCTTGTTTGTACATGTTGTTACAATTACATTTTAATATGTATTCCACGTACAGTTCATATGGCTCAGTTGATCCTAAAAGAAGTTTAGAATGATGCAAGTATAATAAGACTTGACATGTGATTCTATGAGATGTTTCATAGTTTCTGGGTGTACTTTATTTGCCTCTTGTTTGAGTTACCATATTTTCATACGTTGTTTTGACTGCCTTACATACGAGTACTATTCCACATGTACTCACGTCCCTTTTGCCCGGGGCGCTGCATATTTTAATGGATGCAGGTATACTTCTACAAGATGATATGGATCTTTGATAGGGATCTTCTTCACTACTTAGCTTATGGTGAGCCCGCTATAGTTCTAGTGGGTGTTTGGGTCTAGTTCATTTTATGTGTTTAGGTATCTATTATCATAGAAGCTCCATATATACTGTAGGTCATGTAATTAAAGATTTGAGTTTTGTCATGTATTTTGTATTCACAGTAATTATAGCTATTTACAAAGCTGTGTAACCATCATGAGAAAGAATTTATGGGCCATTGAGCCAAATATATTCAATATGAAAGTCAAGATATAATTGTGTTATGGTAAATCATGCATGAGTAATAATGAGAGGTTAATGTAAATTAGGCTTGCTCGACTAGGTTTACTCGGTTGAGCGCTGGTCGCGCTCCTTGAGTTCGGGGTGTGACAAATATGGTATTAGAGCATGGTTTAAGAGTCCTAAGGTGTCATGGAGCTGTGTCAGTAGAGTCCCTCTTATCGGTGTGTTGCCGGTCACACTTATAATAGGGAGGCTACAATGACATTTAGGAAATGTTTCTCTTCTTCTATCCCTGATCGTGCGTTAAGGTTTTGAGTTAGTCTTAGAGTTCCCTTGTTAATATCAAGGAATGTTTTCATATCGTGTTACGAAATGAGAAAGTCCTAAGGATTAAAGGAATGATGCACATAACAGACATAATGTGTGAGGTGCCCAGTTGTCCTCGTAATGGAGGAAGGAAAAGTCAAGGATACGACCAAGGTAAGCAAGGTCATAGAGTTGGTCTCGAGAGTCATGTTTGTTTTCATGTATATGGTGCAATGTGGTATTATCTATATGTTGTTTAGGATTGATTTCTGAGATTCTCTGGAGGGTGGATAAGCCCCAATTACAGGGGAGACTCTGGCGAAATTTCTAAAAACTTGGGGAGTTAGCCAAATTTTGGAGCTTTGGTGTGTAGATAGAGATTTAAGTTACATTAGGTGTGTATGGCAGACTCTAACCCTCATTCAAGGACGAATGATCCTAAGCGGGGGAGAATGTAAGGCCCTGTTAAAATTTCCTAATGATTTAAGATTTAAAAGTGCACCAACAATATTTGGGAATAACGTATTTGAGTATTAAAGGAGACCTATGGGATAGAGCAACATCATTTTGAATTGATAATGTATGTTTAAGGTGTGTTGGAACATACTAAGGAGTTTTGTGAATGGAAAGAACTTGTGTGGAACAAGTTGGATATATTAAGTGAAAATGATGTTTCAATTGGCACAAGACCCTACTTCAAATGAATAGAACTCCCTCAATATAATGACTTAGGTGGTGCTCTACATATCAAATAAAATCCCTTTGTGTCTAGTTTTCAACACATGAAATCGTTTGTCATTTGGATATTTCAATAAAAAGTTATGGCCATTTTACTGGACATATGTCATATGCACGGCTAGATGCGCGATCGAACATATTTGGGAGTTTGTGCCTTATGTGCTCGGCCAGATGCGCAGCCACTTGCCCAAGTGCGTGGCCGCTGACCTAAGAGCCCATTAAATAACCCAAAGGCTGGGTAGACAGAGGGGTTAAGTCATTTCTTGAGCTAAAACTTTATATTTTAGAGATACGTTAGAGTGTTCTCAAGAGAGGAAGTAGATGAAGTGTTTTGTTCATCAAGATCTTGTTCAAGCCTTGACATCCAACAAGGAAATCTCACAATTGCTTCATCTAAGAGGTAAGGTTCCATACCCTAGTTTTTAATTTTGAATTTGGGTAGGAAAATGGTTGATTAGTAGTATGCTTCTTGGGTATGAGAGTATTATTTATACATGCATACACCAATAAGGTTTGTGGGAAGATTGTTGAGCTTAAATAAGTAAAGATTGAGTTGTGAAATGAAAGAAATCTTGTAGAAGAACCTTGCAGCCAAATTTGCACACCTAGTGTTTGATAAAATGCTCAAATGAGCTGAAGCCATGAATATCTTCCTAATTTGTGTTCAATTTTGATATGTCTCAAAATCGATTGGGATTGCTAGATTTTTTGGAATGTTGTAGTAATTAAAGGAAAGCTCAAAGCGAGGGATGTTGACTAGACTATTCTCTTTGAATTTAATCCCACGGTGTTCGTGTAATTTGTGTAAGTCCCAAATTGTTCATTATAAATTAACTATTCCGAATAAGCATTATGTTGAAAGTTATATGTTCAAAATGTGTTTCAGATGCTTTTATCACATAATGTTATCCTTCGGGAATGTGTTCAAAGCATGAGTTGGATATACAAATATTATGACTCCAAGTAGTGTTTCAAGTGAAGGCTATTATGCCAAATTGTGTAAGAAGTCTCAATGTGCATAAGGCTCTTAATTGCTCATAGGTGTACTAAAAGTCATGATTAGGGATTCCTTGTTGTCGGTAATCTATATACATGCTTGAAAGTGAAAGTAGTGTGTTGGGGATATAAAGTGTGAAGTAGTGAGTTGAGGATATAAAGTGTGAAGTAGTGAGTTGGGGATAAAAAGTGTGAATACCGGGCCAAGAATGAAAGCTATACTTGTGGCCAATAGCACCAATGAAATAAAATGAAGTGTGAAATATTATGAAATAAGACTTGATTCAACTATTCCAAATTGACTCCGAAAATAGCATCATCCAAAAGCTTATGTACTCAACTCATGTCCAAATGTGGTTGTTCTAACTAATGCTATGCTTGGTAGGTATTTCCAATATGTTTTGAGTTCTTACATATTCATGAGTTGAGATTGTGTATTGCCCTTTTTGGGGAAATATATTTCAAGAGTATTCTATATGATGATGTTTGTGATGATAATCCTTGAAAGTGAAGAAATAAAAGTGTGAAATATGATATATGGTCACAGTGCCTTGAATGAAGAATAATATTTATGGCCAAGGGAGCCAATGAAATAATGATGTTGTATGTAGTTTAAAGTACTAATGAATTGATATATGGTGTGAAAGGTTATAAGATGAACGTATTCATACTTATGTTTCCAATGTGCTATAAGCCCCTACGCCCTCATGAAGAAAGGCTATGGTGTTCCTAAATGTTTTAAATGTTATTAATTTCGTGTGATCACCCATGGTACAAGTAAGTGGTAGTATATGAATATGAAATGTGGCCGTTGCTTAAATGAGAATTATGAGGTGTTGTATGTCCCAATGGTTTCAACTATAGTTGTATGCTTATGAAATAATGCATGTAAATGACTTCGATTGTTAAGTCCCCAAGAGTCATGAACCCAGCTAATGATCTCAAGATGTCAAGTGAGTGAATAACGAGATGAACGAGAGATGTTCTATGCGAAATGATGATGAACCTTAAGAAACGAAATTGGGCCCATGTGTCATAGAAATCGACTTATTGATTTACCATGCATATGCTAATATAATGACTTGTGTTTCTCCATGATGAGCATGAACATGAAGTATTCCAATGATATGAGAAATTATGACCTTAAATATAATGACAAATTATGTCGCTTTGAGTTTATATATGGTATTGTGATTGGGATTACACCTCCACCCGCATATATTTGGGTGAGGCGGCAGGACCGCTTTGTGTAGAGCTTGTGGTGATACGCCTCCACCCATATATATTGGGGTGAGGCGAAAAGACCGCTTTGTGTAGGGCTTGTAGTATTGTAATACACCTCCACCCGCATATATTGGGGTGAGGCGGCAGGACCGCTTTGTGTAGGGATTGTGGTATTGTGATACACCTCTACCCACATATATTGGGTGAGGCAGCAGGACCGCTTTGTGTAGGGATTGCGGTAATGTGATACACCTCCACCCGCATATGTTAGGGTGAGGCGGCAGGACCGCTTTGTGTAGGGATTGTGGTATTGTGATACACCTCCACCCGCATATGTTAGGGTGAGGCGGCAGGACCGCTTTGTGTAGGGATTGTGGTATTGTGATACACCTCCACCCGCATATGTTGGGGTGCGGCGGCAGGGCTGCTTTGTGTAGAGATTCTGGTATCGTGATACACCTCCACCCGCATATATTGGGGTGTGGTGGCAAGGCCGCTTTGTGTAGAGATTCTGGTATCGTGATATACCTCCACTCACATATGTTGGGGTGAGGCGATAGGGCGCTTTGTGTGAAAGTGGTTATAGAGGATCCCTGACTTAATATCTATTAATAATTAATAGAAGCTCTTAGTAAATTGGCTCGACATGATGGCTATCTCAGTCCTTTTTATTTTTACCATGATCCATCATATTCGTGTTGTATTTCCAAGCCCTTGAATAGGTGTATTGTATATGTGATACTGTAAACGGTCTATGAGACGCATAGGTGTATAATATGATACGTGAACACTAATGATGGTCTATGAAATGTATATGTGTAAAATAAGGGAGGAAGGTGCGACTGTCATTGGCCTTGTTTGCATATGTTGTTACAATTATATTATATTATGTATTCCACGTATAGTTCATATGGCTTAGTTGATCCTAAAAGAAGTTTAGAATGATGCAAGTATAATAAGACTTGAAATATGATTCTATGGGATGTTTCATATTTTTCTGGGTGTACTTTATTTGCCTCTTGTTTGAGTTACCGTATTTTCATATGTTGTTTTGACTGCCTTACATATGAGTACTATTTCACATGTACTCACGTCCCTTTTTCCGGGGGTGCTGCATCTTTTATTGGATGCAGGTATACTTTTATAGGATGATATGGATCTTTGATAGGGATCTTCTTCACTATTCAGCTTATGGTGAGCCCGGTACAGTTCTAGTGGGTGTTTGGGTCTAGTTCATTTTATGTATTTAGGTATCTATTGTCATAGAAGCTCCATGTACACTGTGGGTCATCTAATTAAAGATTTAAGTTTTGTCATATATTTATGTTCATAGTAATTACAGCTATTTACAATGTTGTGTAACCATCATGAGAAAGAATTTATGGGCCATTGAGCCAAATGTATTCAATATGAAAGTCAATATCTAATTATGTTATGGTAAATCATACATGAGTAATGATGAGATGTTAATGTAAATTAGGCTTGCTCGACGGGGTTTTCTCGGTTGAGCGCCGGTCGCGCTCCTTGAGTTTGGGGCGTGACAAACCAGATCCCAAATATCAGTAATACTATTATAGCGTAAAACCCGATCCAATGTATATAATAATATTATTGCAGCGTACAACCCGATCCAATATATATAATACTATCGCAGCATGCAACCTAATCCAATATATATAATACTATTGCGGCGTGTGTCATGCCCCAAACCTGGGGAGGCATGGCTGGCACCCGGTGTCGCACGGTGGTAAATACATGACTGCCCGACCGGCCGTCGCACGGTGGTAAATGCATGACTGTCCGACCGGCCGTAGCACGGTGGTAAACGCATGACAGCCCAGCCGGCCATATCACGGTGGTAAATAAAGATGCATGACTACCCAACCGACCGTAGCTTAATGGTAAATGAAGATGCATGACTGCCCAACCGGCCGTAGCTCGGTGGTAAATGAAGATGCATGACTGCCCAACCGGCCATAGCTCGGTGATAAATGAAGATACATATAACACTACGTTATTAGCACTAACATCTTTATCGTATGCCTCAATAGAGACTTAGGAACATACTTAGACATGCTTTGTATTACATTCATAGGAATGAATAGCGTAGACATCCTTAACTACTAAGAGTAGAACCATTATGGAATAATATTACGTTTACGTTTTGTTGCTTGGATCATGCAAAAAGAAGAAAGAGTTATCCTTAACATACCTTACTTGCTCATACGAGCTCGTAGAAGGTCGTAGATGAAGAATCAAACTTGGATCGCCTTCAAAAGAAATATCCTCATAGTGAGAACCATGGTTACTACCAACATTTTCTTATTCTAAAATAACTTATCCTCATGGTGTTAGTCATGAATCCCCCAAATAAAAGAATGAATCATTAAAGTGTTGCTGAATGTTGTTGTTTCATTCTCCACACAAAATGAAGAGTAGTTGTTATAAGTAACTTCTATCAAAATGAAAGCAAATGGACATTTAATGCTTGGCTTTCACCTGGCCATGTATTGGCAGTGGGAGGCCTATTTTTGTAACAAATATTGCCAACTAATACAAAACATATCTACCACATACTTATCTCTATATTTTAATACTTCATGTACATAGAAATATCTTTACTTCATTATCCAATATTTAAAGTACTAGTTATTAATAGGAAATCATAGGTATTTTATAAAATTAAGACATATTTCGGTGGAATGGATAAGATTCCTCCATCCTTAATCAAGGATCCCAGGTTTGAATTTTGCGAATGAAATAATTCTAGTAGGGATCGCGTTAATGGCCCTTACATGGCATAAATTCGAATTACCCGAGCCCTAAAATAGGTAGTGAAAACCTACTCCACAAGCTCTCAAATTATCTTTAATTGCTCGATTATTTCTTGAAAAGTAAAAGCAGAATATTCATGTTTTACATATTTTAAGCACATAAAATCATTTTTCTTTGCACACTTTTTAGTCCAATTGTTTGACAGAAAAATAAATAAATATATATATATATATATATATATATATATATATATATATATATATATATATATACACACATATATGGAGAATATTTGTTTGTATGATATTATAATTATAATACTTGAATTATTAGTAATTTAGGATTAATTAGATGATTTAAAACTTTTTTGAAAAATATGAGGGTTGTAGTAAAGTAAAATTATAATAAAGCCTTGTACTTGTGTCACGACCCAATTCAAACCAAGGGGTCGTGATGACGCCTAACATCCGCTTGCTAGGCAAGCTAACATTAACACAATAACTAAAGCAGTTTAACCACTACAGACATATTAATAACAAGAAAATAGTGAAATAACATAACACATAATTGATGTACAACCATTGCTGTCTAAATTATCCGCAAAATTTGGTGCCACAAGTACATCAACCACTAATAATACTTAGTAATAGTCTGAAATAAAAAATATAATACTGTCTGATATAATAAATAGTAGATAAAGATGGGGCCGTTCGGAACTGGGCACCACTGCCTGGGTATGCGGCCGTTCTGCGGTCTGCATATCGATTCTGCGCTCGCAAAGCGGACCGCAGAATCTCCTCCCGGAATTCCTCATGTCGATCCTGCGATGCAATCTGCTTCCTGCAAAGTAATTCTGCGACAGCATAATGGACCACATAATGGCCCACAAATTTTGCTCATGTTTCTGCTTCACTCTGCGGCCATTTTTTGGCCCGCAGAGTGATTCTGCGGCAGCATAGTGGGCCACAGAAATGTCTTTTTCTGCCAACATTTTTCTTTAATTCCCTAGCGCACTGTTCGACCCAAAAAGTCTATTTCTACCATCACCAAACATATTATCCTACCTCTCCACCACGGAACCTCGAATTTTAGGTGAAAGTTTACGGGGCCTTACATCCTCCCCCACTTAAGATCATTCATCCAAGAATGAGGGTCTAAATCTGTCATTAGTACTCAACATGACCCAGCTGTTACTTCACATATACTAGCGGTCCCAAGTTTTGATTAATTCCCCAAATTCCCAAACAATTAGGCAGAGTTTCCCTTGTAACTGGGCCTATCCATCTATTAGAGTATCCCAGAAACGAATCCTAGCAGCATGTATATAATCCAACGATGCAACATAATATGAAACAACACCAACCGTGGCCTCATAAGCAATATATTACCAGAAAGGAAATATCCTGAGCATAAACTGTACAAGTGATACATAGTTCATAGGAAGTAATTTCATAGAAACTATTACATAGCTATTCAAACAAATGAGGGTACTTCTTTTTCATTTCTTCCTCGGCCTCCCAGGTAGCCTCTCTAACCTGCTGGTTTCACCATAACACTTTTACGGAGGCAAATTCTTAATTTCTTAGCTTTCGGACTTGCCTATCAAGAATGGCAACTAGAATTTCTTCATAGGTCAGTTCTTCATTAGCCTCAGTAGTCTCTACTGGCACAATAACCGACGGATCTCCAACCACCTTCTTCAACATAGACACATAGAATACCGGGTGCACTAATGACATCTTAGGTGGTAGCTCAAGCTTGTACGCCACCTGACCAATCCTCTGAATGATTCTGTACGGCCCGACACTCAATTTCTCTTTCTTACTAAACCGCATTATACTCTTCATGGGGGAAACCTTCAAGAATACCCAATCATCTTCTTTGAACTCCAAATCTCTACGACAAATGTCCGAATAGGACTTTTAACGACTCTGAGTAGTTTTCAACCGATCCTTAATGAACTTAACCTTCTTCATAGCCTGGTGCACGAGGTCTGGTCCTTTCAGTTCCGCTTCCCCAATCTCGAACCACCCAATGTGAGATCTATATCTCCTACCATATAAAGCCTCGAATGGTACCATCTGAATACTAGCATGGTAATTTTTGTTGTAGGCAAATTCTATGAGTGGAAAATGATCGTCACAGCTACCCTTGAAGTCAGGAACACAAGCGCGTAACATAACCTCAAGCGTCTGAATAGTCTGCTCTGCCTGCCCGTCAGTCTACGGGTGAAAGGCTGTACTAAGATTTATCTGAGTACCCAAACCTTGCTGAAATTTCTTCCAAAAATTAACCATGAACTGTGACCCTTGATCCGAAATGATAGAAACTGGAGTGCCATGTAACCTGACTATTTCCTTGATATACAACTGAGTATATTGTTCTGATGTATCGGTAGATTTAACTGGCAAGAAGTGTGTTGACTTCGTGAGCCGATCCACAATCACCCAAATCGAGTTGAATTTGTGAGGAGTGAGAGGTAGTCCTACCACAATGTCGATGTTAATCATTTCCCACTTCCACATTGGAATTTCTATGTTCTGCGCCAACCTACCGGGCCTTTGGTGTCCGGCCTTCACTTGCTGATAATTTGGACATCTTAACACAATGTCCGCTATGTTCCTCTTCATATCCTTCCACAAATAGACTTCTCTAAGATCATGATACATATTTGTAGAGCCCGGGTGCACGGAATACCTAGAAGTGTAAGCCTCAGTCATGATTCTTTCCCGGAGATCATCCACATTTGGAACACATAGTCGCCCTTGGTACCTTTACCATCATCCACGCCAAGAGAAAAGGCCATGGTCTTATGTTTTTTAATCCCCTCCTTCAACTGTACCAACAATGGATCGTTGAATTGCTTCTCCTTGACTTCCATAACAAGCGACGATTCAGTCCTATTTTGCACAATCACCCCTCCTTCACTAGAGTCCGCAAGACGAACTCCCAAACTAGCCAACCGATGAACCTCCTTGGACAACAGCCTTTGATATGCCTCCAAGTGAGCCAAACTGCCCAAAGATTTTTGGCTAAGAGACTCCGCCACAACATTGGCCTTCCCCGGGTGATACAGGATGTCGATGTCATAATCCTTGAGTAACTCAAGTCATCTTCTCTGCCTCAAATTCAATTCCTTCTGTTTGAAAATATATTGAAGGATCTTATGGTCCGTGAATACATCCTCATGGACCCCATACAAATAACGACACCAAATCTTCAATGCAAAGACCACCGCTGCAAGCTCTAAGTCATGTGTTGGATAGTTCTTTTCATGATTCTTGAGTTGCCTAGAAAAATATGCTATCACCTTGCCATGTTGCATTAATACACACCCAAGTCCGATCCTTGAAGCAGCGCAATATACCACAAACCGATCTGTACCCTCTGGTAGAGTCAACACCGCTGTCGTAGTTAATCTTGATTTCAACTCTTGGAAGCTCCTTTCACAAGCATCTTATCATTGGAATTTAACCGCCTTCTGCGTCAATTTAGTCAACGGGGAGGCAAGAGTAAAGAACTTCTCCACAAATTTCCTATAATATCCAGCTAAGCCCAAGAAACTGTGAATCTCTGTTGGCGTAGTAGGTCTAGGCCAATTCTTCACGGCTGAAATTTTCTAGGGGTCAACCTCAATTCCTTCTCTAGAGACAACATGACCCAAGAACGTAATAGATTCGAGCCAAAATTCACATTTCGAAAACTTTGCATCTAACTGGTGCTGATACAGAGTCTGCAAAACTGCCCTGAGGTGATCCGCATGGTCCTCCTGACTCTACAAATAAACAAGAATATCGTCAATAAACACAATCACGAAGGAGTCGAGGAAAGGTTTAAAGACCCGATTCATAAGATCCATGAAAGTCGCGGGGGCATTTGTTAGCCCGAAAGACATTACCAGAAATTCAAAGTGCCCATACCGGGTCCTGAAAGCTATTTTCGGAATATCCTACTCCTTGATCTTCAATTGGTGATACCCCGATCTTAAATCGATCTTGTAGAAGTACTTAGCTCCCTGCAATTGATCAAACAAGTCATCTATCCTTGGTAGTGGGTACTTATTTTATTTTATTTTAGCTTGTTGAGCTGCCGATAGTCAATACACATTCTTAGCGACCCACCCTTTTTTCTTACAAATAGAACTGGGTGTGCCCCAAGAAGACACACTCGGCTGGATGAAACCTTTCTCTAATAAATCTTTCAATTGTTCTTTTAGCTCTTTCAATTATACCGGTGCCATTCTATAGGGTGGAATAGATATAGGCTGTGTGCCTGACATCACATCAATCCGAAATCAATCTCCCTGTCTAGCGGAATCCTAGGGAGCTCATCCGAAAAGACCTCCGAAAATTCATTCACAACAAGCACAAACTCAAGTGTAGGTGCCTCAGCATCGGTATCTGTAACCCGGACCATATGGTAGATACACCCGTTGTTAATCATCTTTGTGGCCTTAAGGTATGAAATAAACCTACCCTTCGGCGCCACATTATCCCCTTCCATTCAATCACTGAGTCAGATGGAAAATCAAACCTAACAGTTCTAGTGCGACAGTCAAGCTTAGCAAAACATAAATAAAGCCAATCAATACCCATTATTACATCAAAATCGACCATCCCCAATTCAATGAGATCGGCCATGGTGTCTCGACCACGTATCGTGACAACACAATCCCTATACAACATAGGGAGTAATATAGGACAAAGTGGAACTAGAGTAGATACAGAGAACGACTTATAGAGCTATTCCGGTTCTATCCCAAATTTCATAGCAACATAGGGAGTAATATAGGACAAAGTGGAACCGGGATCAATAAGAGAATACACATATGAGATTAGACAGTCAATATACCTGTGACAACATCTAGATAAGCCTCTACACTCTAGTGACCGCTCATAGCATAGAAATGGCTGGGTCCTCCCAAACTCTGGGTACCACCCCTAGCTACACCACGCCCTGCGGGTGTTGGAGTGCCTCGAGTTGGAGGAGGTGCTACGGACGTAGTAGCTATAGAACTGGCTGGTAGTGATGTACCCCTGCCCACACCCTGGTGGGACAAATGACAATCCCTCTGAATATGACCCCTCAATCTGTACCCGTAGCATATGGGTAGGTCCATATAACAAATTCCCAATTGCATCTTCCCACACCTAGGTCATGGGGGCCTCCGCTGCTGCTGGAATCTCCCACCAGACCGACCCTGCTGGTAGGATCCCCTGTTGCCCTGATCGGGCCTAAACCGACTCCACTGCTACTAACTAGGCCCCGATGGCGGTGCACTAACTGAAGACTGAGCAAAAGGCTGGGATGGCACTGATGATCCTCCCTTGAATGTTGACCTGCCACCACCACCAGAAGAACCATCCAAGTTGCCCGCGGATCGGGCATTACTGCTACCCTCTCTCTCCATTTTGTTCTTCAACTTACGGTTCTCTATAGCTTGAGAAAATGACACCATCTTCCCATAGTTCATATCAGAATTCAAGGCAGTTGTGGCGGTCTCATTGATAACCAAAGGGCTAAGGCCCTGTACAAACCGGCGCACTCTAGCATCCATAATGGACATCATGTGAATAGCATACTTGGACAAGCGCGCGAACTCCGTATGGTACTCCCACACACTCTTGCTACCTTATTTTAGGTTCTCAAACTCAGCAGCACAGGTTGCCTTAGTCTCGGCAGGCATGAAATGATCCATGAAAGTGTCGACAAACTCACTCCACCTCGCCGGAGGGCTCCCCTCCTCACGGGAGTCCTCCCACATCTCAAACCAAGAATAGGCCACCCCCTTCAGGCTGTAGGAGGACAACTCCACTCCCTCTGTCTCAGTAGCACGCATAACTTTGAGGGTCTTATGCATCTCATCAATGAAATCCTAGGGGTCCTCCTCGGGATTAGTACCCGTGAACACTGGTGGTTCTAACTGAAGAAACCTGTTCACCCTGGAACCATTAGAGTCCCCTTGCTGACTAGAAGAAGTGGATGCAACATTCGGCCTCTGGGCCTGGCAAGGCACTATCTGAGCCAACATCTGTATGGCTCCCCTAAGATCCCCATCAGAAACACCGGGACCGGAAGCTGGGGCTGGAGGTTGAACCGAAATATCAATTGGAGGATTCATTGCACCCTCGTCAGGTGTAGAAACTGATGCAGCCTGAGCAGGAATAGTAGAACCAGGTGTTGTAGTAATTAGCGAAATATCCTCACCCCTCGGGTATTCACCCGCATCATCAGTGATAGAATCAATTGTCATTCCTGGGGTAACATCGGCTCCTTGGCCAGTTCTTGCCTTCTTCCTAGGCGCTATTTAGTGAAAGTTAGAGCAATGTACGAGTTAAAGGAGCAACAATCGTACAATCAACTTTATCGCACGATCCAAAACATCAAAGAAGAGTATTATTCCTAAATGTCCAAGTAGCCTCCTAATTATAGATGGGGTCGACAACACACCGATAAGAAGGACTCTACTAGGCACGGCTCCAGACATCCTAAGACACTTTTAAATATTAGGCTCTGATACCGAGTTTGTCATGCCCCGACCTCGGGAAGCGCGATCGGCGCTCAACTGAGATAACCGGCCGAGCAAGCTTGTACAGTACCCTCTACCCGAACTCACTCATGAATAAAGAGAATATCTATTTTATTAATTAGACAATGAGGAGATTCCTGTGAACAACAACACCAATTCATTATCAGCAGTTTCATCATCTATAAGTTTTAGATTGTAAACACTTTCTTAGTTTTAGGTGGAACGTGTGATGCAATTACCAAAATTACTAGTTTGACTTTCCCAACACCGACATAGCACCCACACAATGTCTACGGAGCCTATATTAGATACAAAAGAGTACGATGATAGTGCCGACAACAAGGCCCTGGCTATACCTCAAAACATAATACATAAGGACAAAATATATACGACCCCGAATGAGGTGGGGCTCACCAAGTTAGCTGGGGAGAGGGTGTACCGCTATCAACGATCAAAGCCGCTTGCTGTGGAACCACCTGCATCTATTTAAGATGCAGCACCCCCGACAAAAAGGACGTTAGTACATGTGGAATAGTACTACTATGAGTGACTAAGCACCCTCTCAATAGAACGAATGATAAAACAAGAATGAACAATCATAAAATCAATGGGAGTCTCTAACAATACCCAAAACATCAAGTTAGGAACAAGACAAGATTTCAAGTGATTTCCATATTTTACATTGGGAGACCTTTAGTACCGATATGCCACCGTTTACAATGTCAATTATAATTTCCAACACAGTTACCATCATGTGTGCGACATGGCATCCGATCACGACCCGATCGGCTAGGCCGTCTCATATGAGACATCAACCGCAATCATAATTTCAATTTCAATTTCCAACACAATCACCACCATGTGTGAGGCATGGCGTCTGATTACGACCCGACCAGCTAGGCTGCCTCATCCGAGACATCATCTTTTTAAATCAATCATCCCATTTCATACCTCTTTCACATCTTTTTATTTCATTGGAACTAATGGTCATAATTGTAATATCCCCTTTTTGTGTGGCGTGTTGGCCGTATTTCACATTTTATATTTCATGCTCACCTTTTCACTTTCAACCATCATCATGGATTTTTCAACAACAAGGCATTTACGTTCAAGATACTAAGCATACATATGAGCAAACAAGAGTCTTAAGTGCATTGAGATTTCTTATACAGTTGGCATTAGCTATAATTTAAAACGCAACTTGAGGCCATAACATTTAGCTAAGAAACCAATACTTTAAATACATTACCAAATAGTAGTACAAATTAACAAGAGCATTGACAATACATATTGAACACAAAAGTATTTTGATACAAAGTTTATTCGGAATAATCGATTCATAATGAGTAACTTGGGACTTACAGTGACATTGTGGGGTTCAATTCTAAGGGAAGAGTTTAGCCAACATACCTCACTTGAGCCTCCTTAAACTCTAAAATATTTCGAAAATCTTAGCAACTTTGATCTATTTCAGAAATATAACAAATTGAAGTAAAAATTAGGAAATTGATCACGGTTCCATCTAATTTAAGGGTTTTATCAAACACTAGGTGTGCATTAAGGTTTCAAGTCCCTACTATGGTGGATTCCATCATCCACCCGTTATCTACCATTTTTAGCCCAATAATTTTGCTACACCCCTAGATAACACATGCATGCAAGAGGGACAACTCCCATACCCAAGAATTGCATTACTAATTACCTAGTTTTAGTTAAATTTCGAAATTGAGGGTTAGGGTGTAGAATCTTACCTCTAGGATAAAGACCTAATGTGTTTTCCTTGTTAATCTTCCAAGATTTGAGTAAGAATTGAGGAACAATTGGTTGAGGAACTCTCTCCCTCTCTAGAGCACTTTCTCACTCTCAAAATGTCAGGTTCTTACTTAAGAAACGGTCCATAGAGTCTATATAATGAAATGGGGTCGGGTTATAAAACCCAAAACAATGAAGCGCTGAAACAAAATCTACGGTCGTATATGCGATCGCATAATGCTTTTGCGGTCCACAAAATGGGCCGCGAAACGGCCCTCCGGAATTGGGCACCGTTGCTTGGGTATGCGACCATTCTGTGGTCCGCATATCGATTCTGTGGTCGCAAAGCGGACCGCAGAATCTCCTCCTGGAATTCCACATGTCGATCCTGCGATGCAATCTGCGGCCCGCAAAGTAATTCTGCGGCTGCATAATAGACCACATAATGGCCCACAAATTTTGCTCAAGTTTTTGCTTCACTCTGCAGCCATTCTGCGGCCGCATAGTGGGCCACATAAATATCTTTTCTGCCAACATTTTCCTTTTACTCACCAAACATATTAGCCAACCTCGCCACCACGGAACCTCATATTTTAGGTGAAATTTTACGGGGCCTTACATTAAATGGGCCCTTACATGGCACAAATCCGAATTATCAGGGCCCTATAGAAGAAAAAGCAAAATATTTGTATTGTATTTATTTTAAGCACATAAAATCTTTACTTCTTTGCACACTTTTTAGTCAAGTCGTTTGTCCTTCTCTTTATTTTTACCTTCTCTTGATTTTGATTCCAAAAAGTATTCAACAAGCTCTCAAGTTACTTTTAATTTGCTCATTTGTTTATGAAGAAGAACCAAAAAGTAATCCCCAACCGCAATAGATTATTGTCCACGACTTCCATTGGTTACAGTGAAATATATAAGATTCCTCCACCCTTAATTAGATTCAGGAATCACTTTAATGGGCCCTAACATGGCACAAATCCGAATTATCAGGGCCCTAGAGAAGGAAAAACATAATATTTGTGTTTTATATATTTTAAGTACATAAAATCTTTATATCTTCGCACACTTTTTAGTCAAATAATTTGTCCTTCTCTTTATTGTTACCTTCTCTTGCTTTTGATTCCAAAAAGTATTCAACAAGCTCTCAAGTTACTTTTAGTTTGCTTGTTTGCTTATGAAGAAGAACCAAAAAGTATTCCACAACCGCTATACATTATTGTTTGAACCACCATTGATTAAGATAAAATAGATACGATTCCTTCACGCTTAATTAGAGACCTAGGAATCACTTTAATGGGTCTTTACATGGCCCAAATCCGAATTATCAGGACCCTAGAGAAGAAAAAGCAGAATATTTGTGTTTTATATATTTTAAGCACATAAAATCTTTATATCTTCGTACACTTTTTAGTCAAGTCGTTTGTTCTTCTCTTTAATGTTACCTTCTCTTGCTTTTGATTCCAAAAAGTATTGAATAAGCTCTCAAGTTACTTCAGTTTGCTTGTTTGTTTATGAAGAAGAACCAAAAAGTATTCCACAACCGCAATACATTACTGTTCACAGCCGCCATTGATTAAGATGAAATAGATAAGATTCCTTCACTCTTAATTAGAGATCTAGGAATCACTTTAATGGGTCTTTACATGGCACAAATCCGAATTATCAGGATCCTAGAGAAGAAAAAGCAGAATATTTGTGTTTTATATATTTTAAGAACATAAAATCTTTATTTTTTTGCACACTTTTTAGTCCAGTCATTTGTTCTTCTCTTTATTTTTATCTTCTCTTACTTTTGATTTCAAAAGGTAATCAACAAGCTCTCAAGTTACTTTTAATTTGCTAGTTTGTTTATGAAGAAGAACCATTAAGTATTCCACAACCACTATAGATTACTGTTCACAACCGCCATTGGTTACGGTGAAATAGATAAGGTTCTTCTGCCCTTAATTAGATATCTAGAAATCACTTAAATGGGCCCTACATGGCACAAATCCGAATTATCAGGGCCCTAGAGAAGAAAAAGTGAAATATTTGTGTTTTATAAATTTTAAGCACATAAAATCTTTATTTATTTGCACACTTGTTAGTGTAGTCGTTTGTCCTTCTCTTTATTTTTACCTTCTCTTGCTTTTGATTCCAAAAAGTATTCAACAAGCTCTCAAGTTACTTTTAATTTGCTCGTTTGTTTCTGAAAAAGAATCAAAAAATATTCCACGACCCGCCACAGATTACGGTGGAATGATTAAGATTCCTCCACCCTTAATCAATAATCTCGGGTTTGAGTTTTGCGAATGAAATAATTCTAGTAGGGATCGCTTTAATGGCCCTTACATGGGACAAATTCGAATTACCTAAGCCCTAAAACAAGTAGTGAACACCTGCTCCACAAGCTCTCAAATTATCTTTAATTTCTCGATTATTTCTAGAAAAGTAAAAGCATAATATTCCTGTTTTACATATTTTAAGCAAATACAATCATTTTTCTTGCACAGTTTTTAGTCCTATTGTTAGACAGAATATATGGAGCATATTTGTTTGTACGATATTATAATTATAATACTTGAATTATCAGTAATTTAGGATTAATATGATTTAAAACTATTTTGAAAAATATGAGGGTTGTAGGAAAGTAAAATTAGAATAAAGCCTTATACTTGTGTCACGACCCAAAATTCAAACCAAGGGGTCGTGATAACGCCTAACATCCGCTTGCTAGGCAAGCTAACATTAATACAACAACTAAAGTAGTTTAACCACTACAGACATATTAATAACAAGAAAAGAGTGAAATAGCATAACACATAATTGATGTACAACCATTGCTGTCTAACTTATCCCCAAAACCTGGTTCCATAAGTACATCAGCTACTAATAATAATAAGTGCTAGTCTGAAATGAAAAATACAATACTGTCTGGTACAATAAATAGTTGATAAAGATAGAAAGGGGACAAACTCTAAATCTCACAGCATACACTCATCACCACAGCATCACAAGTAGGCTCAAGCAAACAATTGGACACATCTAGGGGAACAAACCTAGTTGTCCTATATTTTGTAATGAGATCTTCCCTTAAAGAGAAAGTATTATGTGCCATCATCCTGCCAGAGAAGGAGTTTACTCTCACACATTGCAAGAAGTCTACCACATTACCACAGTCATTGCTTCACCACCTTTGTCATCTACATCAGCCAGAAACACCCCCTTTTGCCATGGCTCCAGACATTATTATCTTCAACATGGCTTTAATTAGAATAGATAAAGTTGGATTGGAGATAGTACACGTGTCATACTGGATAGCTCACACTAAGTTCATCTGTTTTTTGTCACATTTCATAAAGAGGAGCAACTTTCAGTCTAGATGTAGGTATTTACGTATACGGAAAGTGTACCTCCAGCTTACATGCATAGTTGACCTAGGCTTACAATGTATAGTTGACCTAGACTTTTACTTTGGTTTTGTATATCCAATTGTTTATCAAAAGTTGATAGACAATTGATTTTTTAAAATAGGTCTAACTTCAAATAGTTTTACAGTATCCTTTTGGTTGTCATGTTTGGACAACTAATTGGTTACCCATTTTTCTCATGGAGGTAAGGTCTATGTCCCACTCTTTTATTATACTTCTTTTGATTATATATAAAATCCTACCTTAGGCAATGTGCCTAGCGGAAATTTACAAAAAGAAAAGGATAGGAAGGGGACACCGGGGTCTGCGATCGCCAATAAGCACTACCTCAAGTCTCCTGGAAGAAAACAGGTTCGAGCAATCACTTCTGAATGCCGTTGGAACCAATACCGACATCTAAAAAAGAAGTACAGAAGAGTAGTATGATTATAACTGACCCCATGTACCCAGTAAGTATCGAGCCTAACCTCAACGAAGTAGTGACGAGGCTATGACAAGATACTCACTATAAACTTATGCTAGTATTGAGCGCAAAAGCAATAACATATAGAAAAATGAATAATTACATAACTAACTGAATAAAAGCAATAGATAACAGAGGGCCTCATAATAAATTCACATCGCAATCTCTTAGCACAACACAGTAATGGAGCATAACAACCAAGGACAATTACACAAAATTCTCTCCATTTCGGTGCACAGCCCGATTCCAAATATCAATAATATTATTACAGCGTGCAACCCGATCCAATGTATATAATTATATTATTTCAGCGTACAACCCATCCAATATATATAATACTATTGCAACATGCAACCAAATCCAAAATATATAATACTATTGCGGCGTGTGTCACGCCTCAAACCTGGGGAGGCGTGACTAGCACCCGGTGTCGCACGGTAGTAAATACATGACTGTCCGACCGGCCGTCGCACTGTGGTAAATCCATGATTGCCCGACCGGCCGTAGCATGGTGGTAAATGCATGATTGCCCGACCGGCCATAGAACGGTGGTAAATGAAGATGCATGACTGCCCAACCAGCCGTAGCTCGGTGGTAAATGAAGATGCATGACTGCCCAACCGACCGTAGCTCAAATGAAGATGCATGACTGCCCAACCGGCCGTAGCTCGGTGGTAAATAAAGATGCATATAACACTACATTATGAACATTAACATTTTTATCGTATGCCTCAATAGAGACTTAGGAACATACTTAGATATGATTTGTATTACATTTCATAGGAATGAATAATGAAGATATCTTTAACTACTAAGAGTAGAATCATTATGGAATAATATTACACTTATGTTTCGTTGCTTGGATCTTGCAAAAAGAAGAAAGAGTTAGCCTTAACATACCTTAATTACTCATACGAGCTCGTAGAAGGTCGTAGATGAAGAATAAAAGTTGGATCGCCTTAAAAAGAAATATCCTCAAAATGAGAACCTTGGTTACTACCAACATTTTCTTATTCCATAATAACTTATCCTCACGGTGTTAGTCATGAATCCCCCAAATAAAAGAATGAATCACTAAAGTGTTGCTGAATGTTGTTTTTTCATTCTCCACACAAAAGGAAGAGTAATTGTTATAAGTAACTTCTATCAAAATGAAAGCAAATGGACATTTAATGCTTGGCTTCCACCTGACCATGTATTGGCATTGGGAGGCCTATTGTTTTAACAAATATTGCCTACTAACACAAAACATATCTATCACATACTTATCTCTATATTTTAATACTTCATGTACATAAAAATATCTTCACTTCATTATCCAATATTTAAAGTCCTAGTTATTAATAGTAAATCATAGGTATTTTATAAAATTAAGACATATACTAATATTTCATAAAGATGAAATTATTGATAGAAACACATAGATTCTAGTTTTTCCACTTTAATGTCAAAAATTCAATTTTTTTCGTACTATCAATTCTTAAAACGGTAAAAAGATAACTTTCTTATGAGAAAATAACTTTTATTCTTATAATAAAGAAAATTCCATTTATAAACTTCCTCATATCATGTATTTAGCTAAACACTTATCCATAAAATAGTGTACTAATAACTTTAGAAAATCACATTTATCCAACATTTACAAAAAGAATATTTTACTTAAAAGAAAGTATCGTATCAAGGCAATATATAATATTTTCAAAATTCGTCAAAATTACGGGATCTTACATCTATAACTTCATGTACGACCTTAATCCTCTCCAACTCATATGGATTACTACGACGTATCTTAACTCCAAGGTACGAGGTGTTACATCCTCCCCCTTAGGAATATTCATCCTCGAATGTTGACTGATGCTCTTATCAATCTCATAACCTACAAATCTTATGAATACATTAATATTGTCCTTTATATCTAGGCAACTGTTCTTTGAATTAATCCAAAGGCCAAAGCAATCTCCCGTTTAGGCCTCTTTCTCATACCACAATCTATGGTCGTAATTCTTCCAATCTCGCAACTGTTGCTATCTTCTATCATGTAGCCTGTACGACTCTGTCCTTGTACACACGTCTATGCGACTCTTATCTCCCTTTTCCTCCAGCTTTTAGCCAATCTCTAGGGCTTACTTTGCGAACATATACAAAAATATGACAAGTTGTTCCTCTAGGCATCGGTAGGTCTACTGAAATTCTTTATTGATACTTCGTTGAAATTACAACTATTGCTATATTTTATTTCATAGCCTCGATTATCTATCCTTATGGCTTTACTGTATCTAGGTAGGTCATACTATCCCATAACACTTACTTCAATTTATTATTACCGAGGTCTGCTACCCAATTCTAGGTTACTCTATCGTTGCTTATCCTATATGTATAAATCTAGGTCCTTTAATGCTTCCTCACTACCGTTCATCTTAAGAATGACATCCTAATCTCATCTCATACTTTGGAATTTTTATCCATCTATTGTTGATTTATCTTAATGTTGATCTATAATCCACCACTGATAATTTGAAACTTCTTACATAATACATCATCGGCGAACATTTGAAGTTATTTGGCAGATCCACCTTAGGGATGATACTATACGTCAATAACTGTATTTCATAGCATCTCAACGCGATTCATATTATGGGATATATTCCAATCCCTTGCAATTCATGAAATCCTTTCTCATTGAATCATTACTTCAATCGAAGGCTATATTCCTAAACATCATCCTCTTATCATTTATCACACTTACACTCTTATTTTACTACCAGGGCAGCATTCCATCTCTTTTAAATTCTCATAGTCTTAAATTCCTTCGAGTTCATTCAGGCTATACTGAGCTTTCTATAACTTACAAAGAATATCAACTCTCTTGTTTTTATAGGCTTAATCTCGAGGCCTTACCTTTTCTCGTCACCTCCTCACTCACCTTTTTTTAATCCTTAATCGTGTCTCCCTAAAACCTTTTCACTCTACTATACTTTAGTTTGCAGCCTACACATATCTATTTATACTACTTGCAACCTTCATTTAACTTGCTAGCACCATAGATTTCCGTAGGTTAATCTAGAACCTCAAGCGAGACATCATGTCGCCTCTAACTCTTCTTTACTATCATAACTACACCTCTCGGTACCTGGAAGCCATAGGCTGGAAGATATGCTACTGACGACACCACTATCATTTCTAGATATTTCACGGTATTTCTAGCCCTCTATCTGATGTCTAGACTATTCACAACCTTCTATACTTGAGTATCTCGTACCTTCTACACCTTTATCTTACTTACCTTTAAATCTCACATCGTATCTTCTATCGCTTTCATAACTTCCCTTCCACATAGGTGGAATTTACATCCATCCCTTAAAGCTCTACTATAATACTTGCACCTCTGGTGCATACACAATCCGGTGGAAGCATCATACTGACTTCTTACAACTCAGCTCTATGGCACGATCTGGAAACAAAAGAAAGGTTATCTTTCCTAAATGTCCTATAGCCTCTCAATTATAAATGTGGCGTGCAACACACCCATAAGTGAGGCTCTACTAGGCATGATTTTGTAGACTCCCTAGGACACGACCTGCTCTGACACCACTTTCTCACGCCCCAAACCTAGGGAGGCATGGCTGGCACCCAGTGTCGTACTGGCCTGAGCGAATCACTCTGTAACTCATGATCGTTCAATGAAAACTAGAACATACATAGGTTGATGTCACGACCCAAACCGATGGGCTATGACGAGTGCCCTAGTCCTACCTGTCGAACACCCCTAAACATGCGTCAAGATATAAACATGAATTAAGGGTAGGTCATGAATAACATCTGTCAATAAACTGCTGAATCACATGAATAACATATGTGAGGAAAACATGTCCAAAAGATATATATACATATACATGCGGAATACGGTAGGGCGAGCCGACAAGGCTACTATAGACAACTATATATCCAAAACTGGAAACCGACAAGGCCACATACTATCCAACTATGCATGACTGTCTATAAACCTATAATAGATTGTACAACTGTATAAAGGACAGGACTGGGCCCCTTCGTTCCCATATCTACATACCAGAAACAGCGTACCAAAACTAGTAACAGCTCCAGATCAAGTGGAGCAAACCAACTCTCGCTGATCAAAGATCCTAAAAAGGGGGACCGTCAGCCTGTCTACTTGTACATGTGGGCATGAAATGCAGCGTCCACGGGCAAAAGGGACGTTAGTATGAATAATGTACCGAGTATGTAATGTCTCGAAAATCAGTACATAAAAGACATAAATGAAACATGGAGTAAAGGAATCCACCTGTAATTCTAAATAACTTTGTGAATCCTGAAATATTTATAAGTTCATGCATGTGCGTATAAATGTCGTATCATACATAGGTATTGTAACGACCCGGTCAGTCATTTTGAGTGTATTAGCCCCGATCCCCTATTTTTAGTTTCCCCGTATTTGTTTATGCTTAACTGACTTATCAGGAGGTCATGTTTTTGGTTTCAGAGTGTTTTGGGATACTTAGTCCCTAAAAAGGAAGCTTAAGTCTCAAGATTTTGATCGTAGTCGGAAGTATGCGAAGATGACTCCAGAATAGAGTTCTGTCAGTTCCGTTAGCTCTGTTGGGTGATTTTGGACCAAGGAGCATGTCCGGACTGTGAATCTGAGGTCTGTAGCTAATTTAGGTTTGAAATGGCGAAAGTCAAATTTGTGAAAAGTTTGATCGAGGGGTTGACTTTTGATATTGGGGTCAGATTCTAATTCCAGAAGTTGGAGTAGATCTGTAATGCCAAATATGACTTGTGTGTAAAATTTAGGGTCAATGGGACATGGTTTGATAGGTTTTGACATCGGTTGTAGAAATTGGAAGTTTCAAGTTCATTAAGTTTGAATCGGAAGATGATTCGTGTTTTTTGCATTGTTTGATATGATTTGAGGATTCTACTAAGTTTGTATGATATTTTGGGATATGTTGGTATGTTTGGTTGAGGTCCCGGTGGCCTCGGGTGAGTTTCGGGTGGTTAACGGATCAGTTTTGGACTTTGGTTGGTTGCTGATATCTGCTTGTGTATATTTTCTGGTTTCCTCTTACGCGTTCGCGAGAGGAGCCTCGCATGAAGGGTGAATGTGAGCTGGGAAGATTTTGTTCTTCGGTTTCGCGAAGAATAGGATGCGAACGCAAAGGTGTGGTCTGCGTGTGCATCGCAAACGCGTGAGTGGTGTCATGTTCGCGAAGAGAAGTGAGGTAGCTGGGGACCCCAGGTCTTTGGTCTACGCGTTCATGAGGTATGGGCCGCGTTCGCGATGTGTTGCGCTTGTAAAGCTTCGCATTCCCGAAGCGTTGATCGCGTTTGCGAAGTGTAAACTAGGAGGCAGTCTGAGTTGGCCTACGCGAACGCGAGAGGATAGTTGCTTTCGCGAAGAAGAAAATCTGGGCAGACAGTATTAATTTAAAATATGAGGGTTTGAACACATTTTGCATATTTTGATCTAGAGAACACGGAATTGGGCGATTCTTGAAGGTATTTTTGTGGAGTTGATTGGGGTAAGTGATTCCTACTTGGTTTTGGTTAAATCCCATGATTTCATCTTTAATTTTACCATTTAATTTGATATCTGGGGTGAGATATTGGGGAAAAAGAGGAAGAACTCTTGAGTTAGAATTTTGAGGTTTTGAATGGGATTTTGTTATCGGATTTGAGTAATTTTGGCATGGGTTAGGCTCATGAGTGAATGGGATTTCGAGTTTTGTGACTTTTGTCGGATTTTGAGACGTGGGCCCAGGGCCGGGTTCGGGCCGATTTCAGATTATTGGCTTATAAATTCGTTTTTTCTTGTGGAATTGATTCTTTTAGCTTGTATTAATTACAACGTACTGCTTGTGGCTAGATTCGAGGCATTTGGAGATTGATTCGAGGGGCAAAGGCATTGCGGAGTAGGATTTTGCGCGGTTTGAGCTAAGTAACAATCTTAAATCTGGTTTTGAGGGTATGAAACCCCAAACATTGGTATGATTTAAATATTTGAAGGTGACGTACATGCTAGGTGATGGGCGTGTGAGCGGGCACCTTGAAGGATTGTGACTTGGTCCGTCCCGTGAGACTGTAAAGTCGTATAGCCATTGTTATTACTTGTTGTTCCTTGTCTTTGAGCAATTGACTGCCTTTCATGTTTGAAACCATGCTTAGGCCATATGATATCACTGTTGGGATCCGCAGCGGTCGTATACTTATTGAATTGACTGCTAATTGTTGTCTTGTACTTAGTCATTGTCTTACTTGTGTGTTATATCTCCGTTCCCTCTCATTTCTTGTTGATACTTGTTGTA
>AWOL01S0015934.1:0-48789 GCA_000715115.1 Nicotiana otophora | reverse complement strand
TATATATATATATATGTATATTATTGGATTGGGTTGCACGACGCAACAAGCCTTCGAGCTATATATATATTATTGGATCGGGTTGCACGCCGCAACAAGCCTTTGGGCTATATATGTATATATTATTGGATCGGGTTGCACGCCGCAATAATATTGGATCGGGTTGCACATTGCAATAATATTGGATCGGGCTGCACGCCGCAACAATATTGCGCTTGGGCTGAAAGAGCCCCTCCAGAGTCTGTACACCCCCAGTGAGCACATGTACCTATTGAGAGTGTGTGTTGAGGTCTGAGAGCCGAGAGTATGAGCTGTTGAGATAAGTTGAGTGACTGCTGCCTTGAGAGGCTATACTTGCTTTTATTTATTGTTGCACTTAGTTGTTATCTGTTGTTGTGAAATTTCTTGAAGATTCATATCTGTTTTACTTGAGCTCGAACTCAATTGACTTATGCCACCGGATTTGAAAGCATGTTCACTCTTTACTGAAATATTTTGAAATGATCTGTATTTTTATAGCTCGTCACTCCTTCTCAGTTCCTTATTTAATTCTATTACTTGCTGAGTTGCTTATACTCATGCTATACCCTGCACTTCATGTGCAGATCTAGGTGTGAACGGTTCTGGCGGTCGCTGAGTTCGTGCGTGAGCTGATTATCGAAGACTTAGGAGGTAGCTTCCGGCATCCGCAGTCCTTGTTTCTCTTTTCTTACTATCTTTTCTCTCTTGTATTGGCATTTGGCACAGACTGTAGTAGACTCTGTTTCTAGATTGGTTGTTAGATTCTCATGACTTGTGACACCCCGATGTCGGGCTATTATTGCGTACTTGTATTTTGGATTTAACCCCGTTATTATGTAAACCTCCGGTTAATTTAATTTCTTTAGCTCATTTCTGTCATATATTGAAAGCATATTGAGAATGTCGGCTTGCCTAGTTCCACGATAGGTGCCATCATGACGGGTTATGTATTTGGGTCATGACAAGTTAGTATCAGAGCCTAGGTTACATAGGTCTCACGAGTCATGAGCAGGTTTAGTAGAGTCTTGCCGATTAGTACGGAGACATCTGTACTTATCTTCGAGAGGCTGCAGAACCCTTAGGAAACTCCACATTCTTGACTTCTTGTCATGCGAATCTATTGATTTTAGTAACTAAACATCTATTGTTTCATTCTCTCACAGATGGTGAGGACTCATACTATTGGACAGGATGGACGGTCACCAGTACCACCAGCCAGGGCCGCGAGAGGCCGAGGTCGCGGTAGGGGCAAAGGTGCAGCCCGCACAGTAGCTAATGCAGTACCTGCAGATCCACCAGTTGCCCCAGATCAGGACCAGGTTCCAGTTGTTGATGCACCAGCTCAGGCACCATATGTGCCCATCGTGATTCTTGGCCTTCAGGAGGCCTTAGCTCAGATTCTGACCGTGTGCACCAGCCTTGCTCAGGCGGTCTCTATTTCAACGGCAACAACCACTTCTCAGTCCGGGGGAGGCACTCAGACTCCCACCGCCCGCACACCCGAGCAGGTAGTACAGAGACTCCAGACACCGGGGGCACCACCATCCCAGCCAGTTATAGCTGCTCATAACTATGTGGTTCCTGCTATTCCTAAGGATGAACTACGTAGATTGGAGAGGTTTGGGAGATTCCAGCCTCCATCTTTCAGTGGTACAGATGGAGAGGATGCACAAGGTTTCTTGGATAGGTGTCAGAGGATAGCCCCGTACAATAGGTATTCGTGAGACCAGTAGGGTGTCGTTCACTACATTTCAGTTCTCTAGGGATGTATTCAGTTGGTGGGAGGCTTACGAGAGGCGTAGGCCGGTCGGCGCAACACCCCTTACCTGGCAACAGTACTCCGTTATCTTTCTGGAGAAGTTCATGCCTCAGTCCCGCAGAGAGGAGCTACACAGAAAGTTTGAGCAGCTTCATAGGGTGATATGTCTGTGACGCAGTATGAGATGTGATTCTCGGAGTTCGTCCGTCATGCTATCTGCTGTGATGACCTCACTTTTTAGCTGTGATTGCTTATGACCAGAGAGAGTGTCTGATGCTACTTTTGATGAGGTTGTCGACATTTCTCGTCAGATTGAGATGGTTTGCAGTCAAGAGAGGGTTGAGAGGGAGGCCAAGAGGCCTCGTGGACAGAGTGGATTAAGCGGTGCTCCTTCTTGGGGTTAGTTCCAGCACGGTAGAGGTCGTCTTTTCAGACATGCTAAAACGTCTCGTCCAGTTTACCATGGTGTATCATCTAACGATGGTTCTCACAGTTATCAGCAGGGTCGTTCATCTCTCGGTGCCCTCCTAGTGCAGAGTTCGTCCTGTGCTACATCAGGTCAGGGTTCGTCTATGCCAGGTCCTTCTTCCAGTTATCCCGGTGCTCGAGGCTCCCTTCAGTCCCCTGCACCAGCACTAGGGAGTTGCTATGAGTGTGGGGAGTTTTATTACTTGAGGAGAGAATATCCCCGTATAGTGGGAGGTCCTGCTCTATAGAGGAGCCAGTCTATGTCATCAGCACCAGCCCCTCCATCACCCGCACAACCAGCCTGGGGTAGAGCCCAGTCAGCTAGGGGTCGCCAGAGAGGGGGAGGCAGATCACAGGGTGGCCAGGCTCGTTTCTATGCCCTCCATGCCAGACCAGATGCCATTGCTTCAAATGCTGTGATTACAGGTATTGTCTCAGTTTGCCACAGAGATGCCTCTGTATTATTTGACTCTGGTTCCACTTATTCATATGTTTCCTCATATTTCGCTCATTTTCTGGATATGCCCCATGAGTCTTTAGTTTTATCAGTTCATGTATCTACTCCTGTGGGTGATACTATTATTGTGGACCACATATATCGGTCATCTGTGGTGACTATTAGTTGTCTGGAGACCAGAGTGGATCTTTTGCTACTTAGTATGGTCGATTTTGATGTGATATTGGGTATGGATTGGTTATCTCCATGTCATGCTGTTCTAGATTATCATGCTAAGACTATGACGTTGGCGATGCCGGGGTTGCAGAGGGTTGAGTGGAGCGGTTCTATAGACAATGTTCCCAGTAGAGTGATTCCATACTTAAAGGCTCAGCAGATGGTTGAGAAGGGTTGTCTATCCTATTTGGATTTTGTGAGGGATGTTAGTGTAGAGACTCCTGCCATTGATTTTGTTCCGAAGGTGCGAGATTTCCCGGATGTGTTTCTTGTAGACCTGCTAGGCATGCTGCATGACAGGGATATTGATTTCGGTATTGATTTGGTGCAGGGCACTCAACCCATTTCTATTCCACCGTACCATATGGCACCTGCTGAGTTGAAGGATTTAAAGGAGCAGCTTCAGGAACTCCTTAATAAGGGGTTTATTTGGCCTAGCATATCACCTTGGGGTGCACCAGTTCTATTTGTGAAGAAGAAGGATGGTACTATGAGCATGTGCATTGATTACAGATAATTGAACAAGGTCACAATCAAGAACAAGTATCCTTTGCCTAGTATTGATGATTTGTTTGACCAGCTTCAAGGAGCGATGGTGTTCTCCAAGATTGATTTGAGGTCAGGGTATCACCAGCTTAAGATTCAGGACTCGGATATTCTTCAGATAGCTTTCAGGACCCGATATGGCCATTATGAGTTCCTTGTGATGTCTTTTGGGCTGATCAACGCCCCAACAACATTCATGTATTTGATGAACATTGTGTTTCAGCCTTATCTCTACTCATTCGTTATTGTATTCATTGATGACATCCTGGTGTACTCTCGTAGCCAGGAAAAGCAATGCTCAACATCTGAGGATTGTGTTACATCGATTGAGGGAGGAGAAGCTTTATGTAAAGTACTCC
Organism: Nicotiana otophora; assembly: GCA_000715115.1. Classification (NCBI taxonomy): domain Eukaryota; kingdom Viridiplantae; phylum Streptophyta; class Magnoliopsida; order Solanales; family Solanaceae; genus Nicotiana; species Nicotiana otophora. Next base: position 44,963 of record AWOL01S0015934.1, on the reverse strand, counting down.
AAGTCTGAGTTTTGGCTCAGTTCAGTGGCGTTCTTGGGGCATGTGGTGTCCAGTGATGGAATTCAGGTGGATCCGAAGAAGATAGAGGTGGTGTAGAGTTGGCCCAGACCGTCCTCAGCCATGGAGATTCAGAGCTTTCTTTGGTTGGCGGGCTATTACAGTCATTTTGTGAAGGGTTTCCCATATATTGCATCGCCCTTGAATAAATTGACCCAGAAGGGTGCTCCTTTCAGGTGGTCGTAGGAGTGCGAGGAGAGCTTTCAGAAGCTCAAGACTGCTTTGACCACGACTCCAGTTCTAGTTCTACCATCAGCTTCTGGTTCTTACACAGTGTATTGTGATGCCTCTCGGATCGGCATTGGGTGTGTTCTGATGCAGGAGGGTAGAGTGATTGCTTATACTTCGTGCCAGTTGAAGCCCCATGAGAAGAACTATCATGTCCACGACCTTGAGTTAGCAGCTATTGTTCATGCCTTCAAGATTTGGCGGCACTATTTGTACGGGGTCCATTGTGAGATTTACACTAATCATCAGAGTTTGCAGCATCTGTTCAAATAGAAGGATCTTAACTTGCGTCAACAGATGTGGTTGGAGCTTCTTAAGGACTATGATATCACCATTTTGTACCATCCCGGGAAGGCCAATGTGGTGGCCGATGCCTTGAGTCGCCGGGCGGAGAGTTTGGGGAGCTTAGCATATTTTCTAGCAGTAGTGAGGCCATTAGCATTGGATGTCCAGGCATTAGCTAGCCAGTTTGTTAGATTGGATATTTCTGAGCCGAGTCGAGTATTGGCTTGTGTGGTCTCTCGGTCTTATCTTTATGATCGTATCAGGGAGCGTCAGTATGATGGCCCCCATCTGCTTGCCTTTAAGGACATGGTCCAGCACAGTGATGCTAAGGAGGTCACTATTGGTAATGATGGTGCATTGAGGACGCAGGGCAGGCTATGTGTGCCCAATGTAGATGGTTTGCGTGAGTTGATTCTCCAGGAGGCTCACAGTTTGCGGTATTCTATTCATCCGGGTGCCTCAAAGATGTATCAGGACTTGAGACAACATTACTGGAGGAGGAGAATGAAGAAGCACATAGTGGAGTATGTAGCTCGGTGCCTAAATTTCCAGCAGGTGAAGTATGAGCATCAGCGACCAGGTGGGTTGCTTCAGAAGTTAGATATTCCGGAGTGGAAATGGGAGCGGATCACTATGGATTTCGTTGTTGGGCTTCCACGAACTCAGTGAAAGTTTGATGCAGTTTGGGTGATTGTGGATTGGCTGACCAAGTCAGCTCATTTCATTCCTGTGATGACTACCTATTCTTCCGAGCAGCTGGCTCGAATGTATATCCGCGAGATCGTTAGGCTTCATGGCGTACCGACTGGTATCTATCATTTCTGACAGGGGTACACAGTTTACATCACGGTTCTGGAGGGCCGTACAACATGAGTTGGGTACTCGACTAGAGTTGAGCATAAAATTTCACCCTCAGATGGATGGACAGTACGAGTAGACTATTCAGATATTAGAGGATATGCTCCGTCCATGTGTGATAGAGTTTGGGGCTTCGTGGGATCAGTTCTTACCTCTAGCGGAGTTGCTTACAACAACAGTTACCGGTCGAGCATTCAGATGGAACCGTATGAGGCTATGTATGGTAGGCGGTGTAGGTCTCCAGTTGGTTGGTTCGAGCCGGGCGAGGCTAGATTATTGGGTACAGACTTGGTTCAGGATGTTCTGGAGAAGGTTAGGGTGATTCAGGATAGACTACGCATAACCCAGTCCATACAGAAGAGTTATGCAGATCGGAAGGTTCGCGATGTTGCATTCATGGTTGGAGAGCGGGTCTTGCTCCGCGTGTCACCCATGAAGGGTGTTATGAGGTTCGGAAAGAAGGGCAAGCTGAGCCTGGGGTTTATCGGTTCATTTGAGGTATTGCGACGTGTTGGGGAAGTTGCTTATGAGCTTGCCTTACCTCCCAGTCTAGCAAGAGTTCATCCAGTATTTCATGTTTCTATGCTCCGGAAGTATCACTACGATCCGTCTCACGTGTTGGATTTCAGCTCAGTCTAGTTGGACAAGGGTTTATCTTATGTTAAGGAGCCGGTGTAGATCTTAGATAGGCAGGTTCAAAAGCTGAGGTCGAAGAATATTGCTTCTGTGAAGGTTCAGTGGAGGGGTCAGTCGGTCGAGGAGGCAACTTGGGAGACCGAGCATGACATGCGTAGCCGTTATCATCATCTTTTCACCACTTCAGGTATGCCTTTATCCTCGTTAGAGGATGAACGATTGTTTTAAGAGGGGGATGATGTAATGACCCGGCCGGTCATTTTGAATGTATTAGCCCTGATCCCTTATTTACTGTTTTCCCTATATCTGTTTCTATTTACGTGACTTGTCGGGAGGTCTTGTTTTTGGTTTCAGAGTGTTTTGAGACACTTAGTCCCTAAAACGGAAGCTTAAGTCTCAGGATTTTGACTGTAATCGGAAGTATGTGAAGCCGACTCCGGAATGGAGTTTCGTCGGTTCCGTTAGCTTCGCTGGGTGATTTTGGACTTAGGAGCGTGTACGGACTGTGAATTTGAGGTCTGTAGCTAATTTAGGCTTGAAAATGCGAAAATTAAATTTTTTGGAAGTTTGACCGGGAGGTTAACTTTTGATATCGGGGTCGGATTCTGATTCCGAAAGTTGGAGTAGATCAATAATTAAAATATGACTTGTGTACAAAATTTGGGGTCAATCGGACGTGGTTTGATAGGTTTTGGCATCGGTTATAGAAATTAGAAGTTTCAAGTTCATTAAGTTTGAATTGGAGGATGATTCATGTTTTTAACATTATTCGATGTAATTTGAGGATTCGACTAAGTTCGTATGACGTTTTGGGATGTGTTGGTATGTTTGGTTGAGGTCCCGGGGGCCTCGGGTGAGTTTCGGGTGGTTAACAGATCATTTTTGGACTTTGGTTGGTGGTTGATATCTGCTGGTGTATATTTTCTGGCTTCCTCTTACATGTTCGCGAGAGGAGCCTCGCGTTCGCAAAGTGTTAATGTGAGATGGGAAGATTTTGTTCTTCGCATTCGCGAAGAAGAGGATGCGAACGTGAAGGTATAGTCTGCGTGTGCATCGCGAACGCGTGAGTGGTGTTGCGTTCGCGAAAAGAAGTGCGGCAGCTGGGGACCCCAAGTCCTTGGTCTACGTGTTCGCGAGGTATGGTCCGTGTTCGCGATGTGTTGAACTTGTAAAGATTTGCATTCGCGAAGCGTTGATTGCATTCGCAAAGTGTAAACTGGGAGGCAGTCTGAGTTGGCCTACGCAGACGCGAGAGGACGGTCGCGTTCACGAAGAAGCAAAATCTGGCCAGACAGTATTGATTTAAAAAATGAGGGTTTGAACCCATTTTGCATATTTTGAGCTAGAGAACACGGAATTTGGTGATTCTTGAAGGGAGTTTTGTGGAGTTGATTGGGGTAAGTGATTCCTACTTGGTTTTGGTAAAATCCCATGATTTCATCTTTAATTTTACCATCTAATTTGATATTTGGGGTGAGATATTGGGGAAAAAGAGGAAGAACTCTTGAGTTAGAATTTTGAGGTTTTGAATGGGATTTTGTGATCTGATTTGAGTAATTTTGGTATGTTTAGGATCGTGAGTGAATGAGCTTTCAAGTTTTGTGACTTTTGTCGGATTTCGAGACGTGGGCCCGGGGGCCGAGTTCGGGCCGATTTCGGAGTTTTGGCTTATAATTTCGTGTTTTTCTTGTGGAATTGATTCTTTTAGTTTGTATTAATTACATCGTACTGCTTGTGACTGGATTCAGGGCGTTTGGAGATTGATTCGAGGGGCAAAGGCATTGCGGAGTAGGATTTTGCACGGTTTGAGATAAGTAACTGTCACGCCCCGAAATCGTGGAGCGCGACCAGTGCTCAACCGAGTAAACCCAGTCGAGCAAGCCTAATTTACGTTAACCTCTCATCATTACTCATGCATGATTTACCATAACATAATAAAATCTTGACTTTCATATTAAATACACTTGGCTCAATGACCCATATTTTCTTTCTCGTGGTGGTTACACAGCTCTATAAATAGTTGTAAATACTGTGAACATAAATACATGACAAAATAAAATCTTTAATTACATGACCCACAGTGTACATGGAGCTTCTATGACAATGGATACCTATATACATAAAACGAACTAGACCCAAACACCCACTAGAACTATAGCGGGCTCACCATAAGCTGAGTAGTGAAGAAGCTCCCTATCAAAGATCCATATCATCCTGTAGAAGTATACCTGCATCCATCAAAAGATGCAGCGCCCCCGGCAAAAGGGACGTGAGTACATGTGAAATAGTACTCGTATGTAAGGCAGTCAAAACAACATATGAAAATACGGTAACTCAAATAAGAGGCAATTAAAGTACATCAAGAAACTACGAAACATCCAATAAAATCACATTTCAAGTCTTATTATACTTGCATCATTCTAACCTTCTTTTAGGATCAACTGCGCCATATGAACTATACGCAGAATACATAATATAATGTAATTGAACAACATGTACAAACATTGCCAATGAAAGTGGCACCTTCCTCCCTTAATTTACACATATACATTTCGTAGATCGTCCTTCGTGTTGACATATCATATTATACACCTATGCGTCTCATAGACCGTTCACAGCGTTCATTTATACAATACAAATACACCTATTCAAGGGCTTGGAAATACAACATGAATATGATGAATCATGGTAACAATAAATGGGCTTAGATAGTCATTAAGGTCAAGAAAATTTATTAAGAGCTTCCATTCAAATTTATCGATATTAAGTGAGGGATCCTTTATAACCACCCTCACACAAAGAGGTCATGCCGCCTCACCCCAACATATGCGGGTGGAGGTGTATCACGATACCACAACCTTTACACAAAGCGACCCTACCGCCTCACCCCAATATATGCGGGTGGAGGTATATCACCATACCATAAACCCAACACAAAGCGGCACTTCCGCCTCACCCCAATATATGTGGATGGAGGTGTATGACAATACCACAATCCCAACACAAAGCGGTCATACCGCCTCACCCTAATATACGCAGGTGGAGGTGTATCAAAATACCACAATCCCTACACAAAGCGGTCCTACCGCCTCACCCCAATATACACAGTTGGAGGTGTATCACAACACCACAATCCCTACACAAAGCGGTTATACCGCCTCACCCCAATATATGTGGGTGGAGGTGTATTCCACAATACCACAATCCCTACACAAAGCGGTTATACCGCCTCACCCCAATATATGTGGGTGGAGGTGTATTCCACAATACCACAATCCCTACACAAAGCGGTCCTACCGTCTCACCCTAATATACGCAGGTGGAGGTGTATCACAATACCACAATGCGGTCATGCCATCTCACCCAAATATATACGGGTGGAGGTGTATCACAATACCACAATCCCTACACAAAGAGGTCATGCCGCCTCACCCCAATATATGCGGGTGGAGGTGTATTCCACAATACCACAATTCCTACACAAAGCGGTCCTACTGCCTCACCCCAATATATGCGGGTGGAGGTGTATCATAATACCACAATCCCTACACAAAGAGGTCATGCCGCCTCACCCCAATATATGCGAGTGGAGGTGTAATCCTAATCACAATACTATATATAAACTCAAAGCAACATAGTTTGTCATTACATTTAACGTCGTAATTACTCTTATCATTGGAATACTTCATGTTCATGCTCATCATAGGAAAACACAACTCATTACATTAGCGCATGCATGGTAAATCAATAAGTCGATTTCAATGGCACATGGGCCCAATTCCTTTTCTTAAGGTTCATCATCATTTACCAAAGGACATCTCCCTTCCATCTCATTATTCACTCCCTTGACCTCTTGAGGTCATTATATAGGTTCATGACTCTTGGGGACTTAACAATCAAAGTAATTTAAATATATTATTTCAGAAGCATACAATTATAGTTGAAACCATTGGGACATACAACACTTCAAAATGCTCATTTAGGCAAAGATCACATTTCATGTTCATACTATCACTTACTTGTACTTGCCATGGGTGATCATAGAACATTAAGAGCATTTAGAACATTTAGGAACATCATAGCCTTTACTCGCAAGAACGTAGGGGCTTATAACACATTGGAAACAAAAGTACAAATACGTACATCTCATAACCTTTCACACCCTATATCACGTAATCCGTACTTTCAACCACTTACAATATTATTATTTCATTGGCTCTCTTGGCGATACATATGATTATTCTTTCATGGCACAATGGATGTATTTCATATTCCACACTTTTATATCTTTCCTTTCATGGATCATAATCCTAAATATCGACATATACAATATCCCGAAAATCACAACTTTAGGTTCATTAGTAATGAAGACTTTAAACCAATGGATTTCATCTTGAATTACTTTTTCCCAAAAAGGACAATACACAATTTCCACTCACGAATATGCAAGAATGAGAAGTGTATTGAAAATACTCACTAAACATAGCATTAGCTAAAACAGCCACATATGGGCATCACTTGGGTTCATAAGCTTTTAGGCAATTCTATTTTCAAAGTCAATTTTTGAATAGTTGAATCAAAACTCATTTCATAATATTTATTACATCATCTCATTTTATGGGCACCATTGACCACAAGTATAACTTTCACTCTTGGTACGTTGGCCACACTTTATATCCCCAATTCACTTTATAGGTTATCAACAATAAGGCATTTCCAATCAATACTTTAGTTACATATATGAGCAATTAAGAGTCTTAAGCATATTGAGTTTTCTCACACAATTTGACATCATAACCTTCCTTTGAAACACCACTCAAAGACATAGCATTTTAATACGCATATGTTTCTTGAACACATTCCCAAAAGATAACATAATGTGATAGGAACATTCGGAACACATTTTGAATACATAATTCTTGACACTTTTCTTATTTGGGACATTCAAATTTATTGGGAACAACCCGGAACATAGAATAAGGAACTCGAGACATCCATACTTGAAACTTACGGGAATATCATTGAATTCAATTCTAAGAAGGAAGTTTAGCCGACATACCTCGCTTTGAGCTTTCCTTAAATTACTACAACGTTCTGGAAATTCTAGCAATCCCAATCTATTTTGATACATAACAAAATTGAACCATAATTAGAAAGATATTCATGGTCTCTAATCATTTGAGCATTTTATCAAACACTAGGTGTGCAAATTTGGCTACAAGGTTCTTCTACACGATTTCCTTCACTCCTCAACCCAATCTTTACTTATTTTAGCCCAACAATCTTCCCACAAATCTTATTGGTACATACATGTATAAATAATACTCTCGTAGTCAAGAATCATACTCCTAATCAACCATTTTCTACCCAAATTCGAAATTGAAAACTAGGGTATGGAACCTTACCTCTTAGATGAAGAACTTGTGAGATTTCCTTGTTGGATTTCAAAGTTTGGACTAGATCTTGATGAACAAAACACTTCATCTACTTCCTCTCTCTAGAACACTCTCACTTCTCTCTAAAAAACCTCAGATAATTACCCCAAAATAAACCCCAAAGCCTATTTATCAAAATGGAATCGGGTTATGAAAATAGAAAGATTAACCCTCCGAAAGCGGGTCTGCAGTCGCATAATGGACCGCAGAATGGGTATGTGGGTCACAAAATGGTTGCAAAAATTGGTGCCCAGAACTGGGCTGTTCTAGTCCATTCTGCGACCAGTTTGTAGTCGCAGAAGCACTTTCACGATCGCAGAATTATCGAAGAATCTTATTTTTTCAGCCTTTGGTAATTTGGTCATAACTTCTTGTAGGAGTGTCCAAATGACGAACGATTTGAAGCGTTGGAAACTAGACTCAAAGGGCTTTAATTAGATCATCTCCTAAATAGTTATATTTTGGTAGAAGCATGCATTTGAAGTAGGATATTGTGCAAACTCACTTGAAACTTTATCCCATCATGTACAAAACTGGACTTAGCCTTGGGGCTTTTCTTAGACCATAAAACATTCTTAATGCACATCATACATATATTATCATGATCAATTAATATCATTCATATAATAGTCCTTGTTTACGCACAATTAGCGCACATCAACTTTCTTAATAGCGCTTAAGTACTTCGAAATTTTTCGTTCAGGCCGATTTCAGATTTTTGGCTTATAATTTCGTGTTTTTCTTGTGGAATTGATTCTTTTAATTTGTATTAATTACATCGTACTGCTTGTGGCTAGATTCAGGGCATTTGGAGATTGATTCGAGGGGCAAAGGCATTGCGGAGTAGGATTTGCGCGGTTTGAGGCAAGTAACAGTCTTAAATCTGGTTTTGCAGGTATGAAACCCCGAGAATTGGTATGATGTGAATATTTGGAGGTGACATACATGCTAGGTGACAGGCGTGTGAGCGGGCATCGTGACGTATTGTGACTTGGTCTATCCCGTGAGACTGTAAAGTCGAATAGCCATTGTTATTACTTATTTTTCCTTGTCTTTGAGCAATTGACTGCCTTTCATGTTAGAAACCATGGTTAAGCCATATGATATCACTGCTGGGACTCGCAACGGTCGTATTCTTGTTGAATTGATTGCTAATTGATGTCTTGTACTCATTCATAGTCTTACTTGTGTGTTATATCTCTGTTTCCTCTCATTTCTTGTTGATACTTGTTGTATTCTCTGTTTGGGCTAATTATTATGATATTCTGTGAGCCCGAGGGGCTGGAGAGGTTAGTGACTGAGATTGGGCCTGAGTGCCGAGCTGCGAGCTGTGAGGTATATGGATCGAGTTGCACGCCCCAAGAATCCATCGGGCTATATATATATATATTATTGGATCGGGTTGCACGCCACAACAAGCCTTCGGGCTATATATATATTATTGGATCGGGTTGCACGCTGCAACAAGACTTCAGGCTATTTATATATATTATTGGATCGGGTTGCATACCTCAACAATATTGGATCGGGCTGCACACCGCATCAATATAGCGCTTTGGCTGAAGGAGCCCATCCGGAGTTTGTACACCCCCCAGTGAGAATAGGTACCTATTGAGAGTGTGTGTTGAGGGCTGAGAGCCGAGAGTATGAGCTGTTGAGATGAGTTGAGAGGCTGCTACCTTGAGAGGATGTAATTGCTTTTATTTATTGTTGCACTTAGTTGTTATCTGTTGTTGTTGTGAAATTTCTTGAAGATTCTTATCTCTTTTACTTGAGCTCGAACTCAATTTACTTATACCACCAAAATTGAAAGCATGTTCACTCTTTACTTAAAACTTTTGAAATGATCTGTATTTTTATAGCTCGTCACTGCTTCTCAGTTCCTTATTTAATTTTGTTACTTACTAAGTTGGTTGTACTCATGCTACACCCTGCACTTCATTTGCAGATCCAGGTGTGTACGGTTCTCACGGTCGCTGAGTTCGTGCGCGAGCTGATTATCGGAGACTTAAGAGGTAGCTGCCGGCGTCCACAGTCCTTGTTTCTCATTTCTTATTATCTTTTCTCTCTTGTATTGGCATTTGGTACAGACTGTAGTTTACTCTGTTTCTAGATTAGTTGTTAAATGCTCATGACTTAGTGACACCCCGATGTCGGGCTATTATTCCGCACTTGTATTTTGGGTTTAACCCCGTTATTGTGTAAATCTCCGGTTAATTTAATTGCTTTAGCTCATATTTTTCATATATTGAAAGCATATTGAGAATGTCGGCTTGCCTAATTCCATGATAGGATCCATCACGATGGGTTAGGTATTTGGGTCGTGACACGTATATATGCACATAACATTATCAAGCCTCTGAGGGCATCCCGTCATATCATCTCGGCCTATGTGGGCGAAATCATCAACATATACCAACTGATCAGGTGGTGGTGCGTATATAACTCCGTAACCTTTTATTATATCCCATATACATATATTATACGCTTATATAACGACATCTGGTCATGGGTCAATGTACATGTAAAAATGAATGAAATGCATAAGAAGTACGTTAATAAGATTTCTTGGAATGTCATAAGATTAATATGTCTTCGGATAAACTTTATCAACTATGTATTTTTCTGATACCCATGAGCAAAAGATATAATAAGACACATGGGAAATCAAGAGCATAGGCACCCCTAGTGCTTCTATGAATAGAGGCATTTATGAAAGTTGTGCGTTTACTCGTTTCGATTATATCGGTCCAAGCTATAATACTCGGTATTTATGGACTAGTGTCATACAATGTACCACATGACCATGATAGTAAGGTATATAGAGTATGTTAAAAGTGATTAGTATTTTAAGTAATTTGAGATAATTCTTAATTATGTGGATAGTTGGATAATTATTGACCTTTAGTGGGAGATTAATTAAGTAATTAGAAGCATTGGATAAGCTTGATAAGCCTCCCAACGTGGCAGCAAATGGAGTCTTACTCAAAGCCCAATTAATGGGTCTTAATTCATGTAACTTGCGGGCACATTTAGAGAATTTTGTGGCTAAGTCATCACATAAGTGAGTCCCACACCCAATAAGATAAAAGACCTCTCTAATTCACAAAATGAAGATGCTTATATCTACAATGTAATGGAGTAAAGTTTCACCAAATTCATATGAGATTATATTACACAATAGCAACGGGATTTGCAATTCTAAGGGAGCCCGGTATAACCTTTCTCAATAATATCATACGAATTTTTCCTAGTTCGATCTCGTCTTTACGTGTTTTGTTGCGATTGATGTGTGTTATAGGAATTGTCAAAAGAATCGGCTCAGGTATGTTAAGGCTATCCCTTCTTTCCTTTTGGCATCCCAAGTTGACAAACTTTAACGGATACTCATTCTTTGATTTGTTTACCCTCTAATCTTCACGGCACTTACTTTTCGCCTGTTATAAATAGCATAAATGCTTATAACCTCAAAAATAATCTCATTCCCGAGTCTATATCGATTAACTTACGACAAAACTTTAACGTACGAAATGCAGGATGTAACAGTTGAGTTGGGAATGGCCACACTCGTAATGCATACCTGTAGGTGGGAAAACGATGTTTTAGCGGTCCATCGTACACACAATATGAATACACACGGGCCGTCAAGGCCTCTGACATATTGTACACAATGAACATGTTTCTACAAAGCCTCTTAGAGTATTTGGCATCGAAACATGTTCGGGACAGACCTCTACCTACCCCTAAGTCTGTACCAAAACTCTAAACCTCTAAAGTGCCATTGTATATGCATACAAATTATGCTTATATATATAATGACTCTCTTTGGGACTATTATCCATATCGTAACATGACTGCCCAACTGATCAGTGGTAACTGCCCGACTGGCCGTCGCACGGTGGTAAATACATGACTGCCCGATCAGCCGTAGCACGGTGGTAAATACATGATTGCCCGACCAGCCGTAACATGGTAGTAAATGCATGACTGCCCGACCGGCAGTAGCACAGTGGTAAACAAAGATGCACGACTGCCTAACCGGTCGTAGCTTGGTGGTAAATAAAGATGCATGACTGCCCAACTGATCAATGGTAACTGCCCGACCGACGTCACATGGTGGTAAATACATGACTTCCCGACCGACCGTAGCATGGTGGTAAATGCATAACTGCCCGACCGGCCGCAGCACAGTGGTAAATGCATGACTGCCCGACCGACCGTAGCACGGTGGTAAATGAAGATGCATGACTGCCCAACCGGCCGTAGCTTGGTGGTAAATAAATATGCATGACTGCCTAACCGGCCGTATCTCGGTGGTAAATGAAGATGTATGACTGCCCAACCGACCGTAGCTCAGTGATAAATAAAGATGCATATAACACTACATTATGAACATTAACATATTTATCGTATGCCTCAACAGAGACTTAGGAACATACTTAGACATACTTTGTATTACATTTCATAGGAATGAATAACGTAGACATCCTTAACTACTAACTATAGAACCATTATGTAATACTATTATGTTTACGTTTCGTTGCTTGGATTATGCCAAAAGAAGAAAGGGTTAGCCTTAACATACCTTAATTGCTCATACGAGCTCATAGATGAAGAATTATACTTGGATCGCCTTCAAAAGAATTATCCTCAAAGTGAGAACCATGGTTACTACCAACATTTTCTTATTCCAAAATAACTTATCCTCACGGTGTCAGGCATGAATCCCCCAAATTAAAGAATGAATCATTAACTAAAAGTGTTACTCAATGTTGTTGTTTCATTCTCCACACAAAATGAAGAGTAATTGTTATACGTAACTTCTATCAAAATGAACGCAAATGGACAATTAATGCTTGGCTTCCACCTGGCCATGTATTGGAGGTGGGAGGCCTATTTTTTAACAAATATTGCCTACTAATATAAAACATATCTACCACATACTTATCATTATATTTTAATACTTCATGTACATAAAAATATCTTTACTTCATTGTCCAATTTTTAAAGTCTTAGTTATTAATAGTAAATCATAGATATTTTATAAAATTAAGACATATACTAATATTTCATAGAGATGAAGTTATTGATAAAAACACATAGATTCTAGTTTTTCCACTTTAATATCAAAAATTCAATTTTTTCCGTCCTATTAATTCTTAAAACGGTAAAAAGATAACTTTCTTATGAGAAAATAACTTTTATTCTTATAATAAAGAATATCCCATTTATTAACTTCCTCATATCATGTATTTAACTAAGACTTATCCAAAACAATAGTATACTAATAACTTTAGAAAATCACCTTTATCCAACATTTATAAAAAGAATATTTCACTTAAAAGAAAGTATCGTATCAAGGCACTATATAATGTTTTCGAAATTCGTCAAACTTACGGGGTCTTACATCTATAACTTTAAGTACGACCTTAATCCTCTCCAACTCATATGGATTACTATGACGTATCCTAACACCAAGGTACGAGGTGTTACAGCATACAACCCGATCTATATAATATACTGTTGTTATATGTAACCCGATCCAATATATCAGTAATAACTAAATACCGTGAATCTCACAACATAATAGAAAAGGGATCTAAAACGCATAATTCTCTAAGACAATTTGATATAACATGGTAGAGTGAAACAGGAAACAAGTAAAGGAATTAAGGCAAGTAAATTCATGAAACAAGTAAAAGAATCTATCTAATAACATGTCAGAGCACGTAACAAATAAAGGCGTACAATAGCTAAACTCATGAAATAAGGTAGAACATGAAACAATTAAGGACATGTAATAAGTGAGGACACATATATCAAGTAAAGCATGTATCAAGTATGAGCACCTAACAAGTAATAACATGAAATAAGTAAAGACATGGTATAATTAAAGACGCAAAATAAAGTAATACACACCAGCATGCTTAAACTCATGATAACGCATATACACTCGTCACCTTGCATATACGTCATCTCCACATATAGATCATGCAGAAAATAGAACAATCATGTCCTAATTCCCTCAAATCAAGGTTAACCACGATACTTACCTCTTTTCGGAACAAGATCAACAATCCAACACGGCTTTTACTTAAGAACAAGCCTCCAAACTACCTGAATCTAGTCAATTATGATTCAAACAAGTTTTAGAAACTACCCTCATACGAAAAAGCTTCGACCTTTAATATAATTGAAAAAGTCAACAAAAACTCAACCCAGGCCCCCCTGTTCGAAATTCAAAATTAATATAAAGTCCCGCTTACCCATTCATCCCCGAGTCTAAATATGTGATTTGTTTTGAGATCCTACCTAAATTTGAGTTCTAAATCTCAATTTTAAAAAATTCATAGTTTCTACCCAAAAACCCCAATTTCTACTGTATGTATCTTAGATTTGATAATGCAATTCATGAAAAAGTAATAAAAATTAAACAAAAATAAGTTAAGATTTCTAACCTATGAAGTTGGGAAGAAATTGCTCCAAAAATCGCCTCTATGGAGTCCAAATTTTAAAAATGAATCCACAAATACAAACCACTAATCGCAAAAGCGACCGGTGCCTGAGCTTCCCAAATGATGCAAATGCGACTAAACCTTAATGCGAAGGTCCAATTGCTCGCAAAAGTGAACAAAGATGCACATAAATTTGTCTAACCACTGCCTAGTGTCGCACACGCGACACAACTATAGAAATTGCGACAATCACCCAGTTCGTAAAAGCGACCCAGACTTCGAAAAGCGAAGTTTCACTGCCCCTGCCCAACATCGCAAATGCGAGCATTTTCTTGAAACTTTGAGGCTCACATTTGCGAACAGAACCTCGCAAATGCAAGATCTGCAGCCCAGCACACCAACAATCCTTCAGCTATGCAAAACCAGTCTGCAACCTATCCGAAACTCACCCGAGACCCTCGGGCTCCAATCCAAACATTCACATAGGTGTAATAACATCATACGAACTCTCTTGCAAATTCAAATCATCAAAAATAATATCTAAAATCAAGAATCGATCATCAAAACTAAAAAATTTCAAAGTTCAAACTCAAAGTTCAAACTCAAATTTCAAACATTCCACATGAAGTGCCGAAACGGCCTCGGGTCACCCGGGACCCCAACCAAACATGTATACAAGTCCAAAATCAAAACACCGATGCGGGGTCATTTACCAAAAACGTTGAGCGTGGTCAACTCTAGCCATTTTCAAAGTCAAAAATCATAGTTTCTTTATAATTATTCATTTAAACTTTTAGAAAATTGATAGGTACCATGCACACATGTCATAAATCATCAAATTGAGCTATGAAAGGTCTCGAAACACAAAATATACAGCTAGTACTCAAAATGACTTATCGAATCGTTACATTCTCCACCTCTAAAAGAAACGTTCCTCCTCAAACGGACATAGAAATATACCTGGACTGGTAAGCACGTATCTACTCCTCATGTCGGACTCGGACTCCCAAGTAGCCTCCTTAGTCGGTTGACCTCTCCAATGGACTTTCACAAAAGGAATATCTTTAGATCTCAACTTTTGGACTTGTCGGTCTAGAATAGCCACCGGCTGTTCCTCATAGGTTAAGTTCTCAACAAGCTGCACCGTGCTGAAGTCTAAAACATGTGACGTATCCTTATGGTACTTCTAAATCATGGAAATGGGAAATACTGGATGTACCCCTGCTAGGCTTGTAAGGTTCCGTAAAACTTTGCAAAAAACAAAAAACTAATATTTCGTGGTGCCGAATTGGTTTTACTTGTTGAGGATGCACTGAGGGATAAAGGAAAAGTTTTGGCAGAAAAATATATTTCTGCGGTCCATTATACGACCGCAAAATCACTTTGTGGACCGCATAATGGCCGCAGAGTGAGGTAGGATATGGGCAATTTTGGATGCCATTCTACGGTCGACTATGTGACCGCAGAATAGGTCTGCGGGCCGTATAGTGACCCTAGACCCACGCAGATTTTTGGCCGCCTTTGGACACCAATTATGCGGCCGATATGCGGTCCGCATATCGATTATGCGATTACATATATGCAATCGCAGACCTTGTTCCGGAGCTTCATTTTTGGGTTTTTAAAACCCGACCCTACTTCGTTAAATACATGCCTTGGCTAGTTTTGAGCAAATATCTGACATTTTAGAGTGTTTCTCAATAATTGTTCTTCAGTTCTTGCTCAAAATTTGGAAGATTAAGAAGGGAAACTCACTAGGTCTTCATCCTAGAGGTAAGATTCTACACCCTAACCCTCAATTTTGAATTCTGTCTAGAAATGGGTAATTAGCAAGATAATTGTTGGGCATGAGAGTTGTTTATTTACATGCATGTATTATGAAAGGGTGTAGGAAGATTGTTGAACTAAAAATGGTAAAGATTGGGTTGTGGGATGATGGAATCCTCCATAAAAGGACCTTGAAACCTTAATGCACACCTAGTGTTTGATAAAATGCTCAAATTAGCTAGAACCATGAGTATCTTCCTAATTTTGGTTCAATTTGTTATATTTTAAAAATAGATTAAAGTTGCTAAGAATTCCGGAACATTTTATAGTTTAAGGAAGCTCCATTGAGGTATGTTGGCGAAATGCTTCTTTAAGAATTGGAACCCCAATATCCTTGTAAGTTCCAAGATATTTATTACAAGTTGAGTATTCCGAATAAGTTTTGTGAAAAAGATATATGTTTAATTTGCATTTCAAATGCTCCCATGATATTATATTATAAATTGAGGATGTGTTCCAAACTACGGATTGTGCATCTACGTGTTATGATTTCAAGTCGTGATTTATGTGGAAAACTATTATGCCAAATTGTGTAGAGAATGAGATTGGGGTTACACCTCCACCGGCATATGTTGGGGTGAGGCGGCAAGGCCACTTTGTGTATGATTTTGGTATTGTTGTTGCATCACCACCCGCATATATATATATATATATATATATATATTGGGGTGAGGCGGTAGGGCCGCTTTGTGTAGGTATTGGTATCGTTGATGCATTTCCACCCGCACATATATTGAGGTGGGCGGCAGGCCGCTTTGTGTGAAAATGGGTATTGTGTTTACACCTCCACACGCATAAATTAGGGTGAGGCGGCAGGGCTGCTTCAGTAGAGTTATGGGTATTGTGTTTACACCTCCACCCGTATACATTGGGGTGAGGCTGCAGGGCCGCTTTAGTAGAGTTTTGGTATTGTGTTTACACCTCCAGCCGCATACATTGGGGGTGAGGCGGCTCGGCTACTTTGTGTGGGAATGGTTACAGAGGATCTCATCTTAAATTCTATAAATGTTAATGACAGCTCTTGATAAGCGTGCTTTGGTTTAAACGGTCAACTATGCTATTCTATTGTCGCCCCGGTTCATCATATTTATATTGTATTTTAAAATTCTTTATATGGTGTTTGGTTTTCATACTAGTACTATTCGACATGTACTAACGTCCCTTTTGTTGGGGGCGCTGCATCTTTAATGGATGTAGGTGGTTCCACAACAGAGGATTTTGACCAGTGATAGCGGTACTCATTCTTCCCAGCTGACTTGGTGAGCCCCATCTCATTCCGCGGTTGTGCATCTTTTTGTTTCGTATGTGTTATCGTATTTTGAGGTATAGCTGGAGCCTTGTTGCCGGCACTATCATTGTACTCTTTGGTATTTTAGAGGTTCCGTAGACATAGTGTGTGTTATGTATTGGTGCTGGGAAAGACAAACTATGTTATGTTGTGGTTGTATTATTTGTTCGTTTTAAGATATTAAAAATGATGGAACTATTGGTAATGAATTGGTATTGTGGACATGAACACCTTTTTGTCTAATTAATGAAAATATGTATTATCTCCATTCATGGATGAGTTGGGTAGAATGAAATCTAACAGGCTTGGTCAGTCGGGTTCACTCGGTTGAGCACCGGTCGCGCTCCCCGATTTTGGGGTGTGACAAGGTTAGGAGGCAATGCGAGCCTACAAGCAACCTCCTCAACTCTCTCCAAGATCTCAAGTCGGCCAATAAACTTCTGGCTCAACTTGGCCTTCTTCCAAAATCGCATCACGCCCTTCATAAGAGAAACTCAGAGAAGAACATTCTCACTCTCCAGCTAATCCACATCGCGAACCTTCCTATCAACATAACTCTTTTTCCTGGACTGTACTGTACGAAGCTGCTCCTGAATCAATTTCACCTTCTCCAAAGCATCACGAACCAAATATGTGCCCAACAATCTAGCCTCACCGGGCTCAAACCAACCAACCGGAGAACGGCATCGCCTCTCATATAATTCCTCATACGGAGCCATATGGATATTTGACTGATAGCTGTTGTTGTAGGAAAACTCCTCTAGAGGTAAAAACTAGTCCCACTGGCTGCCTAAATCACTAGAGCATACCCTCACATATCCTTCAAAGTCTGAATGGTCCGCTCGTACTGCCTGTCCGTTTGAGGGT
Source organism: Nicotiana otophora (assembly GCA_000715115.1). Lineage (NCBI taxonomy): Eukaryota > Viridiplantae > Streptophyta > Magnoliopsida > Solanales > Solanaceae > Nicotiana > Nicotiana otophora. The sequence goes on along the minus strand of AWOL01S0015934.1, from coordinate 27,027 downwards.
AAAATGCGGTACTCAACTCAACCTGCATGCCCAACTCAAGCTATGTAGTTCTCCAAAAGTGTAAAGTGAACTCCATGCCATAATATGAGATGATAGAAATGGGCACACCGTGCAGGCGAATAATCTCCCAGATATAAATCTGAGCCAACCGCTCTGAAAAGTTGGAAGTCATCACCGGGATGAAGTGTGTGACTGGTCAATTGATCCATGATGATCAAAACAACATCATACTTCCTCAAGGTCCATGGTAAGCCTACTGCAAAGTCCATAGTGACACGCTCCCATTTCCACTCCGGTATAAATGCCAAACTGCTTATGCTCTCTGCCTTCCTACTCAAGGCATTGGCCACCACATTGGCCTTCCCCGGATGATATAATATGGTGATATCATAGTCTTTCAGTAACTCTAACCATCTCCACTGCCTCAAATTAAGATCCGTTTTCTTGAATAGATGCCGGAGACTCCGATAATCGGTATAGATGCCTCAAACTCTTGAGCGCATGAACAATAGCTGCTAACTCTAAATCATGCACATTTTAGTTCTTCTCATGGACCTTCAACTGACGAGATGCCTAAGCGATTTCCATACCATCCTACAGCACTATCATGCTAAGCCCAATACGTGGTGCATCACAATACACAGTGTAAGACCCCGAGCCTGTGGGCAACACCAATAATGGGTTATAGTCAAGGAAGTATTGAGCTTCTAAAAGCTCTCCTCGCACTCATTAAAATATTTGGAAAGAGCGCCTTTGTGAGTAAACTTGGTCAATGGGGATGAGATAGATGAAAACCCCTCCACGAACAGGCGATAGTAGCCCGCCAAACTCAAGAAGCTATGAATCTATATAGCTGAAGTAGGTCTAGGCAAACTCTGAACTGCCTCTATCTTCTTAGGATCCACCTTGATACCATCAAAATACACAACATCACCCAAGAAGGTGACTGAGTCTAATCAGAACTCACACTTTGAAAACTTGGCATATAACTGACGATCCTTCAAAGTCTAAAGTACAATCCGCAAATGATGCTCATGCTCTTTCCTACTACAGGAGTAAACTAGAATATCATCAATGAAGAGAATCACAAAGGAATCCAAATAAGTCTTGAACACTAGTGTCACGCCCCGACCTTGGGGAGCGCGACCGACGCCCAATCGAGATACCCTGGTTAAGCAAGCCTGCTAGATACCTTCTATCCAACCCTGACCATTAACAATATAAGAATCAATACAAATGATAGACATGAGAAGAGTCAAGTGTTCCACATTATTTTTCCATTACTCAAAGGATATTCATTTACGATTTCCAAAATATTACAAGTTTCTAGATTTGATGAAAAACAGGTTTGCCAAATACCAACACTTCTAGTTTAATTCCCAACATCAGACACCACCCACAACCTGTCTACGGAGACTTTAAGTACAACAGAAGTGAATAATGGATGTGCCGGCGACGAGGCCCCGGCTTTAACTCAAAGCACAAAATACAATGTCACATGACATAAAGCCCAGAATAGAGTAGGGTTAACCAAAACCTACTGAGTATAGAGTAACTGCTAACGAGGATCACGACCGCCCGCTGATGAACCACCTGCATCCATTGAAGATGCAATGCCCCCGACAAAATAGATGTTAGTACATATGGAATAGTACTAGTATGCAAATCCAAATGTCCTCTTTTGAAATAGAATGCCAATATAAGAAGGGGAAAACCGTGGAAGCAACAAGTAACAATCAATGATATCCCAACGTCAAGTTATAACAGACAAATTTTCAAAGTACGAAAATAATATTATTTTTGGTTAAAGCCAAATATGCCAAACACCCCTTCACAACCATACGTCGAGCCTTCAAATATGAAACCACCCTGCTAGTGGAGTGACCAAGGGTCCCTCTCAACTTTAATCTAGGCATGGCAAATCACAGTCTTGGCATGACAATTTAAGATAGTGTGATATGGAGACAACCAATCCATACCAAGAATGACCTCAAAATTTACCATATTCAAAAACAGAAAATCAACTATAGTATCAAACCATTAATAGTAACAACACAATATATGTACACCCAATCAACTACTATAGAATCTCCAATCGGTGTAGACACCGAAATAGGAACATCAAGAGAATCACGAGTCATACTCAAATGTGAAGTAAAATATAAAGACACATAAGACTATGTAGAACCCAGATCAAACAACATGGAAGCATCTCAATGAAAGATTGAGATAATACCTATAATAACTGTGTCGGATGACTCCGCCTTAGGCCTAGTGGGAAATGCGTAACAATGGGGATGAGCTCCACCAAACTTTCCTCTACCCCTAGGACGACCTCTCACTACCTGGCCACCACCTCTAACTAACTGGCCTCTACCTCGGGCTACGTGACCCCCACCTCTAGCTGGTTGAGCGATTGGTGAAGCAACCAATGTCGAAATCATGGCACGAGTACCTTATTGTGACATGCTGCTCTGTATCTTGGGACAATAGTTCTTGATATGACCCGCATCCCCATACTCAAAGCATCCTCTCGATTAACGTGTTTTCTGAATCTGAGACTGATCATGATGACCCGAATAACTACTGTAATAGCTCTAAATCGGTGGTGCAATAACGAGAACAAAAGTGCACTAAATGCTAGCTGCTCAGAACGAGACCCATCAGCACCGTGACAACTTGATGTACCCTGTGTAACCAGTAGTGCTGACTATACCGGCCTGATAGGATGGTATATTCCAAAGGAACCCATGCCTCCAGACAAGACACCACTAAATCCTCCAAAATGACAGGGCCTTTTGTCAGAGGTTGCCTTTCTCGCCCGGCCTTTGATGCGCTCAATCCTCCTGGCTATCTCCACTACCTAGGTAAAAGGAATCTCAGACTTGGTCTCTCTGGCTATCTGAAGTCTGATGCCATATGTAAAACCCTCTATGAACCTCCGTACCTTCTTCCTCTCATTAGGGATTAGGATACCGGCATGGCATGACAGATCAGCAAACCTGGTCTCATTCTGCGTAATGGTCATGTTGTTACACCTCATACTTTCAGGTTAGAATGCATCTTAAGTGAATAAATATAAGGATGAGTTAAAACAGGTGTTCAGGAAGTACCAAGAGGGTCGGAAGGTTTAGAAGCTAAACGGATTGAAGAAAATAAGTTTCATCAAAAGTTGATAAGTTGGGAATGTTATAACCCGTACTTTTGGGGTGAGACTAGGGTGCTTAAGATGATAAGAATGTTATAGTATGAGTTATAATAGTTGTATGATAGTCGTGTGTTAAATTTTGAAGTCAAGCGAGTTGTGGAATAAAAGTCGATGAAAGTAGTCACAAGTTACGTTCATAAGTTTTACTGAAATTTGGATCTAATGTCACTGAGCTTTTCATAAGTTTTACTAAAATTTGGATCTAATATCACTGAGCTTTTCTCCCAATATACTTAGATTTACGTGTGTTACATTTCGTGTTTTCGTACGTTAAAGTTTCGTCGTAAGTTAATCGACGTAGGCTTGGGAATGAGATTATTTTTGAGGTTATAGTATTTATGCTATTTATAACAGGCGATAAGTAAGTGTCGTGAAGTTTAAAGGGTAAATGAATCAAAGAAAATGAGTTTCGTTGAAGGTTGTTAATTTGGGATAAAATACGGTCCGAGCTATACTACCGGGTATTTATGGACTAGTGCCATACAAGGTACCCCCATGACCAATGATAGCAAGGTACATAAAGTGTGTTAAAAGTGAGTAGTATTTTAAGTAATTTGAGATAATTCTTAATTATGTGGATAATTGAATAATTATTTATTTGAGTGGGAGATTAGCTAATTAATTAAGATCTTTGGATAAGCCTAAAGAACATCAACGTGGCAGCCAAGGACCTTAGATAAATGTGACTCTTAAGTTCTTATAATAAGGTGGCACACTTAGAGGATTATGTGGCTAAATCATCAAAAAAGTGGGGCCCAAAACCTAAAATTTTAAGACAACTTCCTACATCTTTAAGGGGGGTGTATGTGCTAAGTAACGAATGAATTCCCAAATGAATTCATATGAAATTATATAATGCTATAACAACGTGAGATTCAATTCTAAGAGAGTACGATACAATCTTTCTCAAGAATATCATACGGATTTTTCCCTACTCCGATCCGTCGTTACATGCTTTTCACAAAAGACATGTGTTAGAGGAATTGTTAAGGGAATCGGCTTAGGTATGTTAAGACTATCCCTTCTTTATTTTTGGCATGATTCATACGATACAAATGAAATGATTAAATGCACAACTTTCATCAATGCCTCTATTCATAGAAGCAGTAGGGGTGCCTATGTTCTTGATTCCCCATATGTCTTATTATTACATCTTCTGTTCATGTGTCTCAGTACATACTCGGTACATTATTCATACTGACGTCCTTTTTTCCTGGGGACGCTGCGTTTATGCTCGCAGGTGCAGGTAAACAAGCTGGCGGTCCCCCTTTTAAGGATCCTTGATCAGCGAGAGTTGGTGTGCTCCACTTGATCCGGAGCTGTTATTAGTTTTGGTACGCTACTTTTGTATGTAGGTATGGGTACAATGGGGCTGAGTTCCATCCTTTATATAGTTGTACACTCTATTAGAGGTCTGTAGATAGTCATGTATAGTTGGATAGTATGTGGCCTTGTCGGCTTTTAATTTTGGAAATATAGTTGTCTAGAGCAGCCTTGTCGGCTCGCCCTATCGTATTCCGCATGTATATGTATATATGTCTTTTGGACATGTATGTTTTCCTCACGTATGTTATTCACGTGATTTAGCAGTTTATTGCCAGATGTTATTCATGACCTACCCTAAATTCATGTTTATATCTTGATGCATGCTTAGGGGTGTTCGACAGGTAAGACTCAGGCACTTGTCATGGCCCATCGGTTTGGGTCGTGACAAAAGTGGTATCAGAGCAGTTATGTCCTAGGGTTTTCTACAGACCGTGTCTAGTAGAGTCTTGTTTATAAGTGTGTTGTGCACCACATTTATAAACATGAGGCTACATGACATATATGATGTTATCCTTCTTTCTTATCTTAGATCATGCGATACAAGGATTCATTTCCTTAACGATATATTATGTTTTCAGCGATGCCTAAGAAGGCTACAACCGCCCAGAAGGGCAAGTCCGTGGCTGATGAGACTACTAGTCAAGCGCCACGAGTTACCGGGGCTCGGGGAGAGTCTCATAGTGAGATTCCATCTTAGACTTCACATACCCCGCCCTCTCCAGAGGAGCTCCGAGGGGAACTAGCTACAGTGCCTGCCCACTATACATCCAACTCCTCAGCCAGATGCACCGGGTCAGGAGATGAGAGATGTTATTCAGCTATTGNAAAGTTTTGAAAATTTAGGGAATTAGTCAACTTTGGGGCTGTTGGTGTGTGGTATGATAACCGAGCTGCATAAGTCTCTAATAGTGGACCTTGATCCTCATTCGAGGACGAATGATCTTAAGTGGGGGAGGATGTAAGGCCCCGTAAAATATTTCCTAAAAACCCAAATTTCCATGATGCCGAAGTAGGCGTAGAGGTTAATAATAGTAGAAATTCTTCACGGCAGGCTTGCGAGCCACGGTTAGGACTTATTGGATTGGACAGTGCGTTGGGGGGTTGAAGGAAAATGTTGGTCAGAAGTAGGCATTTCTGCGGTCCGTTTTGCAATCGCAGGGGAACTAGCTACAGTGCCTGCCCACTATACATCCAACTCCTCAGCCAGATGCACCGGGTCAGGAGATGAGAGATGTTATTCAGCTATTGACTCGATTAGTAGCTGACAATCTCAGCGTCAGGGAGTAGGTATTGGTCAGGCAGATAGGGCGATCAGTGCGAGGGTTCATGATTTCATTAATTTGGACTCTCCGATATTTACTGGAGCAGATCCCAACGAGGACCCTCAGTTAGTTATCGATAGGATACAGAGGAATTTGAGGGTAATGAAGGCCACTGCGACTGAGTCAATTAAACTAGCTTCCTATAAACTGCAGGATGTTGCAGTTTATTGGTACGAGTCTTGGGAGTTGTCCAGAGGTGAGGATGCCCCTCTAGTGGTATGGAATGAGTTTATAGAGGCTTTTCTTCATCACTATCTGCCACCAAAACTTAGAAGGGACAGAGTTGATAGGTTTTTGACCCTTCGGCTGGGTAATATGAGTGTTCACGAGTACAACCTTCAGTTTGATTCGTTGGCTAGGTATGCTCCCACTATTGTAGCTAAGAAGGAGGATCGGGTTTACCGGTTCATGATAGGGTTGGAGCCGCACCTGCTTAACGACTATATGTCGATCTCACTTCAGCTAGGCATGGGTATTTCTCGTATTCAGGCATATGTTCAGGGTGTAGAGGAGCGTAAGTGTAAGGCCCCGTAAAATATTTCCTAAAAACTCGAATTTTCATGATGCCCAACTAGGCATAGAGGTTAATAATAGTACAAACATTTTGCAGTGGGCTTGCGAGCCATAGTTCGGACATTTTGGATTGAACAGTGCACTGGGGAGTTGAAGTAAAATGTTGGGCAGAAATAGGCATTTCTGCGGTCCGTTCTGCGATCGCAAAACCACTCTGCGGACCACACAATGGCCGCAGAGTGGAGCAGTCTTCTGCGCCATTTTAATGTCATTTTGTGGCCCATTATGCGACCGCATAACCATTTCGTGGACCGCACTCTTGTTGCATATCCTACCTTGGGATTTTTCGGAGGGAGGTTCTGCGGTGCACTATGCGACCGCAGAACTGTTCTCCGGTGCATTATGCGACCGCAGAATAGGTCTGCGACCCGCATAGTGACCGTAGACCTGGTCAGTTCCTCTCCAGTTTTGGCAGCCAATTTTGCGGTCATTTCGCGGACCGCATAACCATTATGCGGTCGCATATGCGACCACAGAACCTGTTCCGGAGCTTCATTTCTGGGTCTTTAAAACCCGACCCTACTTCATTAAAATAGATGTAAAGGGCCATGTTTGAGCAAAATCTGATACTCTAGAGTGAAAGAGAGAGTCCTAGAGGGAGAAAGTGATCTTCATCAAATTGCTCTTCAATTCTCACTTAAAACCTTAAAGATTATCATAAGAGGCACCTAGGTCTTCTTCCTAAGAGGTAAGATTCTATCACCCAAACTCTTAATTTCAAAATGTAACTAGAATGGGCAATTAGCAAGGTAATTTATGGGGATGGGAGTGCTTACCTTGCATGCATGTGTTCCTAAGGCATGTGGGGAGGTTGTGAGTTAAAGATAGAAAAGAATAGGATGTGGGTTGGTGGAGTCTTTCATAAAAAGGGCCATGAAACCTTAATACACACATAGTGTTTGATAGAATACTCAAGTGAGCTAGAATTATGATCGTTTTCCTAATTTTGGGTTCAATTTTGCTATATTGCTAAAGTAGATTAAAGTTGCTAATATTCTAGGACATCTTAGAGTTTTAAGAGGCTCAATTGAGGTATGTTGGCTAAACCCCCTCCTCTTAGAATTGAATCCCACGGTATTCATGCAATCGACGTAAGTCCCAAATTGAACGTCCTAGAAATTGCTATCCCAAATTTGCTTGCTTTGCAAATATATGTGTAATATGTATTCCCATGTTTTCATCATGTTATCTCGTCACCTAAGGAAATGTTCAAGACTTGGAATATGTGCTAATATGCCTAGACTTGAATTCTAAATTGCTCACATATGAAATCAAGAGTCTTGAATGAAAACCGTGTTATTGTCAATGATAATAATAATGTTGGATTGTGGAAAAGAACTTGAATTGTGAAATAAGGCCAAGTGCCAAGAACTACTTTATAATTAAAGCCACTTGTGCCAATGTGCTGAAAAGATGGGAAATAAATATAAAGTAAAATGATCGATTGAAATGGTTGATGTCTCGAATGAGATGGCTTAGCCGATCGGGCCGAAATCGGACTCCGTGTAATAACACGGTGGTATTGTGAGTGAAATTATGAACATGGTTGATATCTCAAATGAGATGGCTTAGCCGATCGGGTCGAGATCGGACTCCGTGTAATAACACGGTATTGTGAATGAAACAGTGAATATGGTTGATGTCTCAAATGAGATGGCTTAGCTGATCGGGCTGAGATCGGACTCCATAGACACTATGTGGGTTGTATATGGGTGTTGGGAATGTTAAGCAAGTTATGTTGTGTTTGATCACTTGTTCCACTCAGACTATAAGAATATGTGTATTTTGAGACTGAAAGGAGAAATAGCTAATGAAACACTTTAGTATTGCATAAATTAGCTTCCTATTATATGATTTTTGAAACCACGTCTTTTCTTGATGATGGGTGAGTTGGGTAGAAAGTATCTAATAGGCTTGCTCGACCGGGTTCACTCGGTTGAGCGTAGGTCGCGCTCCTCGATTTTGGGGTGTGACAAACTTGGTATCAGAGCCTAAGGTTTTAAAGTATCCTAGGGTGTCTCGGAGCCATATCTGGTAGAGTCCTTCTTATCGGTGTGTTGTCGACCACATCTATAAGTTGGAGGATACTTGGACATTTAGGAACAATACCCTTCTTTGATATTCTAGATCATGCGATGAAACTAATTGTGCAACTGTTCCTCCTCTAACACGTGCATTCCTTTAACTTTAACTATATGGCACCTAAGAAGAGAGCAAGGACTGGCCAAGGGGCCAATACTACTTTAGGAGTGGCAGTTGTCTCTCTATTTGATGATGCGGGTGAATACCCAAGGGGTGAAGATAATCCCCCGACTGCTTCACTACCTGATTTTACTACACCTGACCAGGCCACACCAGTCCCTACACCTACTGATTGTGTGACGGTTCCTCCACCTGATATTTCGATTCCACCTCCATCCCCAGCTTCCGGCTCTATATTTCTGATGGGGATCTTAGGGGATCTATTCAAATGGTAACTCAGATAGTGGCTTCTCAGGCCTAAAGGTCGAATGTTGCACCCACATCTTCTAGCAAACCAGGGGATTCCACTAGTTATAGGGTGAACAGGTTTCTACAGTTGGATCCTCCAGTGTTCACGGGTGCTGATCCTGAGGAGGACCTACATGACTTCATTGATGAGATGCATAAGACTCTCTGGGTTATGCGTGCTACTGATACGGAGGGAGTGGAGTTGGCCGCCTACCGCCTGAAAGGGGTGGCATATTCTTGGTTTGAGCTGTGGGAGGACTCTTAGAAGGAGGGGAGCCCTCCAGCGAGGTGGAGTGAGTTTACTGATGCCTTTATAGACCATTTCTTCCTACCGAGACTAGGGCAGCCCGTGCTGCAGAGTTTGAGAATCTTAAGCAAGGGAGTAAGAGTGTGTGGGAGTATCACATGGAGTTCGTGCGCCTGTCGAAATATGCTATTCACATGATGCCCACAATGGAGGCCAGAGTGCGTCAATTTGTATAGGGCCTTAGCCCTTTGGTTATTAATGAGGCTGTTACAGTTGCCTTAAATTCTGACATGAACTATGGTAGGATGGTGGCGTTTGCTCAAGCTACAGAGGCCCAATCTTGGGTCGAGAGGGTAGCAGTAAGGCCTGATCCGCGGGCAACCCTGGGGATTCATTTGGTGGTGGGAGATCAGCTTTTAAGGGAGGGTCATCAGGGCCACCCCAGTCTTTTGCTCAGTCTTCAGCCAGTGCACCGCCAGCAGGGCCAAGTCAGCCGCATGGGAGTCGCTTCAGGCCCAATCAAGCCAACAAGGGGTCCCACCATCAGGGCCGAGCAGGAAGGAGATTCTAGTAGCAGTGGAGGCCTCCATGACCCAAGTGTGGGAGGATGCATATGCGGATCTGCTACCAGGACATGCCGGTATGTTACGTGTGCGGAATGAGGGGTCATATTTAGAGGGAGTGTCGTTCATCCCGCCAAGGTGCAGGCAGTGGCACAGCACAACCATCCAGTTTTACAGCTGCGACATCTTTAGCACCCCCTCCAGCTCGAGGCTCTCCATCACCAGTAGGGCGTGGTGTAGCTAGGGGTGGTGCGCAGAGTTAGGATGACCCAACCATTTCTATACTATGAGTGGTTTCCAGAGTGCAGAGGCTTCTCCAGATGTTGTCACAGGTATATTGACTGTCCAATCTCACGATGTATATGCACTTATTTATCTCGGTTCCACCTTGTCCTATGTTACCCCTTATGTTGCTATGGAATTTGGGATAGAACCGGAACAACTTCATGAGTCGTTCTCTATATCTACTCTGGTTGGCGAGTCTATTGTGGCCGCAAGGGTGTATAAGGGTTGTGTTGTCATGATATGAGGTCGGGACACTGTGGTCGATCTCATTGAATTGGGAATGGCTGATTTTGATGTAATTATGGGGATGGATTGGCTTTTTTCATGTTTTGCTAAGCTCGACTGCCCAACTATGAGGTTTGAATTTCCAAACGAGCCGGTTGTTGAGTAGAAGGGGGATAACGTGGTACCGAAGGGTAGGTTTATTTCTTACCTTAATGCCATGAAGATGATTAAAAAGGGGTGTATCTGTCACTTGGTCCGAGTTACGGACACCACTGCTGAGGCATCTACACTCGAATCTGTGCCAGTTGTGAATGAATCTCCAGAGGTCTTTCCTGATGAACTCTCTGGGATTCCGCCAGATAGGGAGATTGATTTTGGGGTTGATGTGATGCTAGGCACGCAACCTATATCTATTCCGCCCTACAGGATGGCACCAACAAAATTGAAGGAGCTAAAGGAGCAATTGAAGGATTTGTTAGAGAAGTGTTTCATCCGACCGAGTGTGTCACCATGGGGCGCACCGGTTCTCTTTGTAAGGAAGAAAGATGGATCGCTGAGGATGTGTATTGACTACCGGCAGCACAACAAAGTCACAATCAAAAATAAGTACCTGTTACCAAGAATAGATGATTTGTTTGACCAGTTACAGGGTGCTAGATACTTCTCCAAAATTGATTTACGATTCGGGTATCATCAATTGAAGATCGGGGAGCAGGATATTCCAAAAACAGCTTTCATAACCCGGTATAGGCACTTGAATTTTTGGTAATATCCTTTGGGCTAACAAATGCCCTGGCGGCTTTCATTGATCTTATGAATTGGGTTATCAAGTCTTTCCTCGAATCCTTTGTGATAGTATTCATTGACAATATTATTGTGTATTCACGAGGTCGGGAGGACCATGCCGATCATCTCAGGGCAGTGTTGCAGACCCTTCATCGGCACCAATTGTACGCAAAATTTTCAAAGTGTGAATTTTGGCTTGAATTTGTCACATTCTTGGGTCATGTTTTCTCCAGATAAGGAATTAAATTAGATCCTCAAAAGATTTTAGGAGTGAATAATAGGCCTAGACCTACAACTCCACCCGGTATTCGCAGTTTCTTGGTTTAGCAGGGTATTACACGAGTTGAAATCGAGGTTGACTACAGAGCCGGTGTTGACCTTGCCAGAGGGTACATATGGATTTGTGGTGTATTGTGATGCTTCAAGAATTGGGCTTGGGTGTGTATTAATCCAACACGACAAGGTTGTAGCTTATGCTTCTAGGCAACTCAAGAATCATGAAAAGAACTACCCAACTCATGACATAGAACTTGCGGCAGTGATTTTTGCATTGAAGATTTGGCGTCATTATTTGTATGTGATCCATGTGGATGTATTCACGGACCACAAGAGTCTTCAATATATTTTCAAGCAGCAGGAGCTGAATCTGAGGCAGAGAATATGGCTTGAGTTACTCAAGGATTACGACATCGATATTCTGTATCACTCGAAGAAAGCCAATATTGTGGCGGATGCTCTTAGCCAAAAATCTATGGGTAGTTTGGCCCACTTGGAGGAATGTCAAAGGCTGTTGGCTAGGGAGGTTCACTAGCTAGCTAATTTGGGAGTTCGCCTCGCGAACTCTAGTGAAGGAAGGGTAATTGTGCAAAATAGTGCTGAATCTTAGCTTGTTGTGGAAGTCAAAGAGAAGCAATACAACGATCCATATTTGGTGCAATTGAAGGAGGGGATTCAAAAGCATAAGACTATGGCATTTGCGCTTGGCATGGACGATGGTACACTAAGGTACCAAGGGCGACTATGTGTTCCGAATGTAGATGATCTCTGGGAAAGAATCATGACCGAGGCTCATGCTTCTAGGTATTCCATGCATCCCGGTTCTACAAAGACGTATCACGATCTCAAGGAAGTCTATTGGTGGAATGACATGAAAAGGAATGTGGCAGACTTTGTGGCAAGGTGTTTGAATTATCAGCAAGTGAAGGCCGAATATCAACCGCCTGGTGGGTTGGCACAGAACATAGAAATTCCAATGTTGAAGTGGGAAATGATTAATATGGATTTTGTGATAGGATTACCACGCACTCCGCGCAAGTTTGACTCAATTTGGGTGATCGTGGATCGCCTCACGAAATTAGCACACTTCTTTGCCAGTTGAATCTACCGACATAGCAGAACAGTATGCTCAGTTGTATATCAATGAAATAGTCAGGATGCATGGCACTCCAGTTTCTATCATCTCCGATCGAGGGGCTCAGTTCACAAACAATTTTTGGAAGAAATTTCAGGAAGGTTCAGGTACTCAGGTAAATCTTATTACAACCTTCCATCCACAGACCGACGGGCAAACAGAGCGGACTATTCAGACGCTCAAGGACATGTTGCGTGCTTGTGTACTTGACTTCAAGTGTAGCTGGAATGACCATTTACCACTCATAGAATTTGCTTACAATAATAGCTATCACGCTAGCATTCAAATGGCACCGTTCGAGGCTTTATATGGTAAGAGATGTAGATCTCCCATTAGTGGTTTGAAATTGGGGAAGCAGAGTTGATAGGGCCAGACCTTGTACATCAGGCTATGGAAAAAGTTAAAATAATTAAGGAGTGGCTGAAGACTACTCAGAGTTATCAGAAGTACTAGTCGGATGTTCGTCGTAGGGATCTGGAGTTCAAAGAAGATGATCGAGTATTCTTGAATATTTCCGCCATGAAGGGTGTAATGCGATTTGGTAAGAAAGGGAGATTGAGTCCAAGGTATATCGGACCGTAAAAAATCATTCAGAGAATTGGCTAGGTGGAGTACAAGCTTGAGCTATCACCCGAGATGTCATTAGTGCACCCGGTATTCTATGTGTCTATGATGAAGAAGGTAGTTCGAGATCCGTCAACTATTGTGTCGGTTGAGAACCTTGATGTTAATGAAGAATTTTCATATCAAGAAATTCCATTTGCCATTCTTGATAGACAAGTCCGAAGGTTGAGGAATAAAGAAATTTCCTCCGTGAAAGTGTTATGGCGAAACCAGCAGATTGAAGAGGCCACATGGGAGGTCGAGGAAGAAATGAAGAAGAAGTATCCTTACTTTTTTAAATAGTTGTGTAATCCTTTCTTTTTATAAACTTGTCCCCTATGAATTTTGTGTCACTTGTTCAGTCAATGTAAAGGTGTTCCTTTTGATTATATGTTACTTATGAGGCCACGATTGGTATTGCTATGAGATTTGTTACCTCATAGAGTTGTGCATATGTTTATAAGATGTGTTTTCGGGGCTCTCTGACAGGTGGATAAGCCTAGTTACAAAGGAAACTCTGGCAAAAGTTTTGAAAATTTAGGGAATTAGTCAACTTTGGGGCTGTTGGTGTGTGGTATGATAACCGAGCTGCATAAGTCTCTAATAGTGGACCTTGATCCTCATTCGAGGACGAATGATCTTAAGTGGGGGAGGATGTAAGGCCCCGTAAAATATTTCCTAAAAACCCAAATTTCCATGATGCCGAAGTAGGCGTAGAGGTTAATAATAGTAGAAATTCTTCACGGCAGGCTTGCGAGCCACGGTTAGGACTTATTGGATTGGACAGTGCGTTGGGGGGTTGAAGGAAAATGTTGGTCAGAAGTAGGCATTTCTGCGGTCCGTTTTGCAATCGCAGAACCACTCTGCGAACCGCAGAATGGAGCAGTCTTCTAGGCTATTTTAATGTCATTTTGCGGCCCATTATACGACCACATAACTATTTTGCGGGCCGCACTCTTGTCGCATATCCCTCCTTAGGATTTTTCGGAGGGAGGTTCTGCGGTGCACTATGATTCTGCGGTGCATTATACGACCGCAGAATAGGTCTGCGGGCTGTATAGTGACCGCAGACCTGGTCAGTTCCTCTCCAGTTTTGGCACCCAATGTCACGGTCATTTCGCGGACAGCATAACCATTATGCGGTCGCATATGCGACCACTAAACCTGTTTCGGAGCTTCATCTCTGGGTTTTTAAAATCCGACCCTACTTCATTAAAATAGATGTAAGGGGCCATTTTTTAGGAAAATGTAATACTCTAGAGTGAGAGAGAGAGTCATAGAGGGACAAAGTGATCTTCATCAAATTGCTATTCAATCCTCACTTAAAACCCTGAAGATTATCAAGAGAGGCACCTAGGTCTTCTTCCTAAGAGGTAAGATTCTATCACCCAAACTCTTAATTTCAAAATGTAACTAGAATGGGCCATTAGTAAGGTAATTCATGGGGATGGGAGTGCTTACCTTGCATGCATGTGTTCCTAAGGTATGTGGGGAGGTTGTGAGTTAAATATAGAAAAGAATGGGGTGTGGGTTGGTGGAGTCTTTCATAAAAAGGGCCATTAAACCTTAATACACACATAGTGTTTGATAGAATGCTCAAGTGAGCTAGAATTATGATCGTTTTCCTAATTTTGGGTTCAATTTTGCTATATTGCTAAAGTAGATTGAAGTTGCTAATATTCCAGGACATCTTAGAGTTTTAAGAGGCTCAATTGAGGTATGTTGGCTAAACCCCCTCTTCTTAGAATTGAATCCCATGGTATTCATGCAATCGACGTAAGTCCCAAATTGAACGTCCTAGAAATTGCTATCCCGAATGTGCTTGCTTTGCAAATATATGTGAAATATGTATTCCCATGCTTTCATCATGTTATCTCATAATCTGAGGAAATGTTCAAGACTTAGAATATGTGCTAATATTCCTAGACTTTACGTCAAATTTGATTAAAGACTGTTATGCCAAATTGTGTGAAAAGATTCTATATGCCTTGAATTCTAAATTGCTCACACATGAAATCAAGAGTCTTGAATGAAAACTGTGTTGTTTTCAATGATAATAATAATGTTGGATTGTGGAAAAGAACTTGAATTGTAAAATAAGGCCAAGTGCCAAGAACGACTTTATAATTAAAGCTATTTGTGCCAATGTGCTGAAAAGATGGGAAATAAATATGAAGTAAGATGATCGATTGAAATGGTTGATGTCTCGAATGATATGGCTTAGCTGATCGGGCCGAAATCGGACTCCGTGTAATAACACAGTGGTATTGTGAGTGAAATTATGAACATGGTTGATGTCTCAAATGAGATGGCTTAGCCGATCGGGCCGAGATCGAACTCCGTGTAATAACACGGTATTGTGAATGAAATAGTGAATATGGCTGATGTCTCAAATGAGATGGCTTAGCCGATTGGGCTGAGATCGGACTCCGTGTAAGAACACGGTGGTATTGTGGATTGTGGCATATTGGTACTAAAAACCATCCTACCTAATAATGCAGGAATTGACATAAATATCTATGTGATCCTTAACTTGATATTTTAGTGTTATTTAAAGCTCATATTGCATTTTTGACTGTCTCCCCCTGTGCTATTGTTCATTCTATTAAGATAGTGTTTAATTATACATGCTAGTACTATTCGGCAGTAGTAACGTCCCTTTTGCCGGGGGCGTTGCATCTTTAAATGGATGCAAGTGGTTACATAGCAAAGAGTGTTGATCACAGATAGTGATGCATCCTCTTCTCAGCGGACCCGGTGAGCCCCATTTCATTCCGGGGTTATGTATTGTACCTTTAGTTTATATTGTGTTCACTTTTTGAGGTATAGTCGGGACCTTTTTACCGGCACCATCTTTACTTTCCTTTGTATCTTTAGAGGATCCGTAGACACTAGGTGGGTTGTATATGGGTGTTGGGAATGTTAAGAAAGTTATGTTGTGTTTGATCACTTGTTCCACTCAAACTATAAGAATATGTGTATTTTGAGACTGAAAGGTGAAATAGCTAATGAAACACTTTAGTATTACATAAATGAGCTTCCTACTGTATATTTAATAAAACCACATCTTTTCTTGATGATGAGTGAGTTGGGTAGAAAGTGTCTAACATGCTTGCTCGGCCGGGTTCACTCGGTTGAGCACCGGTCGCGCTCCCCAATTTTAGGGCGTGACAGTAAGAAGAAGCAGGGGCCTGATCGTGAGCATGATAGGGGCTAGAGTAAGAGAGCGAGATCTTCGGGTCCTTTTGGTGAGTTTTGAGGTGGTCAGAGACAACAATACCCAAGGTATCCATCCCTGCCATTGGCTAGTGCAGCCCCTCAGTTTGCCGATAGGAGATTTGATCATTCTACATATTCAGGGCCTAGTCAGAATACTAGGGCCTCAAGTTTTTAGTATAGGGGTGAGTCAAGTCAGATGCGGTCTCCTTTGCCACGATGTGCTCAGTGTGATAAGCAGCATGTCGGGCAGTGCCGTATGGGGTTGGGTGTTTGTAATACTTGTGGTTATCAAGGCCACGTTATGAGAGATTGTCCGACGAGAGGTGGTACAAGCATAGTTCAGCCAGTGAGATATGTAGTTGGTTCGTCATCATCAGTACGCCCCCCAGGAAAGGTTCACAAGAACCAATCAGTCGTGGTAGAGGGCAAAGGTGGAGCATCTAGCTCGAGCGGTTCTCAGAACTGCATTTATGCATTAGCAGGTTTACAGGATCAGGAGTCGTCGCCCGATGTTGTTACAGGTATATTATCAGTCTCCTTATATGATGCATATGCATTGATTGACCCAGGTTCCACCTTATCATATATTACTCCGTTGGTTGCTAGTAAGTTTGGAATAAAACCTGAGTTGGTTAAATCTTTTGAGGTGTCCACACCTGTTGGGGATTAAGTGATAGCTAGGTGGGTATATAGAGATTGTATAGTAGTAGTTCATAGTCGATCTATAGTTGCAGACCTAATCGAGTTAGATATGGGAAAATTTGATGTTATAATGGGTATAGATTGGTTGGATTCTTATTATGCCAGCATTGATTATAGATCAAAGATGGTCCAATTCCAATTCCCAGGGGAGCCTGTTTTGGAACGGAAAGGTAATACGACATCACCGAGAGGTAGATTTATTTCCTATCTCAAGGCAAGGAAGATGATCAGAAAGGGATATATTTGTCACTTAGTTCGGGTGCAGGATGTGAAAGTAGAGTCACCAACCATTCAATCTATCCCTGTAGTTAATGAGTTTCTCGATGTTTTCTCCGATGAGCTTTTGGGTATTCCGCCAGAGCGAGAAATTAAGTTTGCTATTGACCTATTACCAGATACTCAACCATTATCTATTCCTCCTTATAGAATGGCACCCGTAGAATTGAGGGAGTTGAAGGAACAACTAAAGGACTTGCTTGAAAAAGGATTTATCAGACCCAGTACAACACCATGGGGAGCACCTGTGTTATTTGTGAGGAAGAAAGATGGTTCCTTGAGGATGTGTATTGATTATAGACAGTTGAATAAGGTGACGATAAAGATAAGTACCCGTTCCCAAGGATTGATGATTTATGATCGGTTGCAAGGTGCCAAGTATTTCTCGAAGATAGACTTGAGGTCCGGGTACCATCAGGTAAGGGTTAGAGAGAAAGATATTCCGAAGACAGCATTCAGGACCAGATATGGGCACTTTGAGTTCAGTGTTATGTCATTCGGTTTGACTAATGCACCAATGGATGTCTTGATTGTTCCTCGTCACTACTCCACCGAGGTTAGTCTTGATACTTAGTGGGCACCGTTGTGGTGTGCTCATTCTACACTTCTGCACATTTTTGTGCAGATCCAGGTGTTTGTTCGTTAGTAGATGTGCGGGTCGTTGTTATGGAGACTCAAGGTAAACCTGCTGCTGTGTTAGCAGGCTTCGTAGTCACCTTCAAGTTTTCATTTTGCACTATTTATTCTTATTTCTGAACAGTTGTATTTAGAAGTTTTTTAGCAAACACTCTATGGAGCTTATGACTTGTACTACCGGTTTTGGGAATTGTAAATTTTAAGAGATTTCTATTTCAAATTGTTGGATGTTATTTAAATAATATTGTTGTTTCAATTAATGTTAGGCTTACCTAATCCCTAAGACTAGGTGCCATCACGATACCCAAACAGAGGGGAAATTGGGTCGTGACAATCAAGATCTTGTCCAATCTTTGAAATTCAACAAGAAATCTCACAAGATTTTCACCCAAGAGCTAAGGTTCTAACCCTAGTCTTTAATTTCGAGTTTGGGTAGAAGATGGTTAATTAGGAGTATGATTATTAGGTATGAGAGTTGTTATTTATGCATGCATGTAGCTATGAGGATGGTGGGGAGGTAATTGAACTAGTATGAGTAAACTCTTCTTATTGAATTGGTTGTGAAGTGAAGAAAATATTGTGGAAGAACCTTATAATCAAATTCGCACACCTAGTGTTTGATAAAAAGCTCAAATAAGTTGAAACCATGAATATCTTCCAAATTTGTTTTCAGTTTTGCTATGTCTCAAAATAGATTTAAGTTGCTAGGATTTCTGGAATATTGTAGTAATTTAAGGAAAGATCAAAGCGCAATATGTTGGCTAAACTACTCTCTTAGAATCGAATTTCATAATGTTCTCGTAAGTTTCAAGTATGGTTGGCTCAAGTTCCTAATTCCCATGTTCCGAGTTGTTCCTAATAAATTCGATTATCCCAAGTAAGCAAAGTGTCGAAAGATGTACTGAAAAGACTGTAAAGTACTGATAATGCCTCGAAACAACTGGGGGTCAACAAATAGCTGGTACGAGAATCCTAGTGCTCTGAATCGTTAACCTGTAAATAATTACCTGCATCATGAGATGCAGGCCCTGAGCAAAAGGGACGTCAATACATTTGAATTGCACTAGCATGTAAAACAACTGAAAGAAAGAACTGTAAATACTAAAACTAAAACTGAACTGATAATTGATAACCGACAACTAAAATGATAACTGATAAATGAACTGAAAGGGAAGTAAGGATATGAATACTCTCTCTTTTGAATGATGAACCACATGTTTATCTGAATAAATAGACTACGGCCTCGGGCCCAATTATACATATACATAACTACGACCTCATGCCCAAACATGCATAAAGCATAAACTACGACCTCAGGACCAAACATGTATAAAGCATAAACTACGGCCTCAGGACCAAATATGCATAAAGCATAAACTATGGCCTTACGCCCAAATACAGGTGTTCAATATTCAGAAATTTAAATTCAGGAACTGAGAATCATACTGCAATACGTGATGCTAAAATACTAAATTATACTGATTTACATGATACATGAATGCTGAATAGGACTAGACTGAGACATGTATTCATGAACTGATTATGAAAACTGAAATTTGCACTGTTTATGACATGCTAAATAATCTAGACTGACACTCATGAACATCAAACCTAAGTCTGTATTGATTACGCACTGAGCTCACAATGTTCGGAATGAAATTCATGAACGCATTACGAAGCTAAAGAATATAAATTCTACAATTATTCAAGGAACTAATCTTAATTTTATTTGTGAGGCAATTCGTAATGTTGTATAAGAAATGTAGTGTAGGGAGATGTAACAACCCGACCGGTCATTTTATGTATTTATGCCCCGTTTCCCTTTTTATGCTTCACACATGTGTAACTTTGGTTTTATGACTTACGGGGTTGATTGGACCCTTTCATTCTTGTCTTAGAAGCCTATGTTGAATATGTTGACCAATCTTTAACTTTTATAAAAATGACCCCGGAATGGTGTTTTGATGGCTCATATAGGTTCTTATCATGATTTTGGGCTTGGGCGTATGCCTGGAATCGAATTCGGAGATTTGTAGGTTGATTTGTGCAGTTTTGCCAAATATTGGCAGTTTGAGGTTTAAACGTTTCACGGTAGGTCGAATTTTGGCTATCCGGTTCGGAATTTTATTTTGTGACTTGGAATAGGTCTTTTATTCTATTTAGAACTTATCTGCAAATTTTGGTGTCATTTGGAGTTGATTTGATAATATTAAGATGTTTGGTTGCAATTCTCGAAGTTTTTGAATTTTACTTCGAAATTCATGCGTTTTGGTATCCGATTCGTAGTTCTAGATGTTATATTTATATTTTGATCGTGCGAGCGAGTTCGTGTGATATTTTTAGACTTGTGTGGATATTGGGTTTAGAGCCCCGAGAGCTCGGATGAGTTTCAAACATGATTCAGAATGGTTTGGACTGAAAATAGAATTGCTGGTGTGTTGGTGCTCTGATGTTGTATTTTCATATTCTGGATTACTATTGATTTCTATATATGGGTATGCATGTATCTTGTTTTTGCAGGAACAAACAGCGCAACGTGGAACTCCTTCTAAGCAGCAAACTAAGCTACAATGCTATGAGGGACAACAAGCTCATAAGCGGGCCAAGGAACCGAGCTCAAACTCAAATACGATAAGTGGAACTCTAATTCTACAAAACCTTTCAAATCAAGCCGCAATTAAGAAGCTATCATGAGTACCGAATCTTCCATCTCGTAGTATCGTCATAATACGATACTGGGGTAATTCATGCGAGCATCGCATCCCCAAATATTTACTCTAGAACTATATGAGGCCTGATCCTCGTTAAGCCCGAGGTATGTATGCAATTCAAAGCCAGAATTCGGCCCCAACTCCCAAAAATCATCCAGGAATCTTCCTTAACTCCTAACTCTACAACTCATCATCTTCATGCCATTCCTGCAAATGTATGCCTAAAGTCGAGACGAAATTGGGCTTGGTTCAATTTTCTTTCATGTAAAGTATTTTATCGTCTCCAGTTGATCCTCCCTTTTAAAGAATAAATTTTTTGAAAATATATTCAATCAATAATATCTATTTTTGACAAAATTAATTAAGTATTAGTAGTTTTGAAGTTAATAATTTAATTTTATAATAATTATAAATATATCATGCTTACTATTTTAAGATTATTAAAAGAACTTCTATATACATCACACAGGCTTTTTAATTAATTTAATGAATTACTCCTTAATTTCTAATTAATTAGATTACTATATTAACAATTCGAAATTAGTGTTACAATTAGAAAATAAAGTATTTTACAAATAGTTAATTGCAATAATTAGTAGTATATTTGATAATTATAATTTTACTATATTTTATTAAAACTAATTATGTTTATTTAAACTAATTTCAAAGGCGTTAAAAGGCCAAAAGACTACAATTGCAGTTCTTCAATTAAACACAAATTAGTCGTTTTTAAGAATGTCTCCAAAGAGATGAAGAGCGTACTATTTTCCGAACTCCAAAAGGGATATACTGCTACAAAGTGATGCCCTTCGGTCTGAAGAATGCGGGTGCCACCTACCAACGCACGATGCAAAATATCTTTGATGACATGCTTCATAAGAGGGTAGAATGCTATGTCGATGACTTGGCAGTGATGACGAACAGTAGGCGTTACCACCTTGAAGACCTTCGAATTGTTTTTGAAAGGTTAAGAAAATTCGACCTGAAGATGAATCCACTCAAGTGTGCATTTGGAGTTACCTCAGGAACGTTTCTTGGCTTCATTTTGCGTCATCATGAAATTAAAGTTTATCCAGCAAAGATTGACGCCGTTCAGAAAATGCCCGAGCTGAAGGACTTGAGGGAGCTTCGAAGTCTCCATGGAAACTTAGCATTCATCCATAGGTTCATCTCTAATCTAGCCGTATGATGTCAACCCTTCAATCATCTACTAGGGAAGGATATCCCTTTTCATAGGGATCAGTCATGTCAAAATGCTTTTGAAAGCATCAAAAGATACTTGCTGAATCCACCAGTGTTAGGGGCGCCAATGCTTGGGAAGCCATTGATACTCTACATCGCGGCACATGAACGTTCACTTGGAGCACTACTTGCTCAAGAGTATGAGGAAGGAAAGTAACAAGCCTTGTATTGCCTCAGTCGAACTCTGAAAGGAGTTGAGTTGAACTATACACCTGTTGAGAAAATATGCTTAGCGTTACTTTATGCGATAAAGAAGCTAAGGCATTATTTTGAAGTATACACCATCAAATTCATCTCTCGAGCAGATCCCGTGAAGTTCGTGATGACTCGACCTGTTCTTTCTGGACGCGTAGCAAGATGGTCCATATTGTTTAACCAATATGAGATCACATACACATCTCAAAAGGCTGTGAAAGGAAAAGCACTAGCTAATTTTCTAGCTGATCACCCTCTTCCGACGAAATGGGAGCTTTCTGATAAGTTTCCAGATGAAGACGTTTTGTTCATTGAAGAATTTCCACCATGGAAAATATTCTTTGATGGATCTGCACGTCGTAACGGTGCGGGGGCGGGTGTTGTGTTGATCTCTCCAGAAAGACAAGTCTTGCCATTCTCCTTTGTTTTAGGTGAATCATGCTCCAATAATACCGCATAGTACCAAGCTCTGATCGTCGGTCTCGGAATGGTATTATACATGAAGATTCACCAGTTAGAGATCTACGGTAACTCTAAGCTGATCATCAACCAACTTTTGGGGAGTTAAGAGGTAAAGAAGGAAGAGCTTTTATCTTACCATTAATATGCTTCAGGTTCACTTGAAAGATTCAACCAAGTATTCTTAAACCACGTCCCAAGAGAAGAAAATCGCAAGGCTGATGCTTTGGATAACTTGGCCACGATGATGGCACTTGGAGAGAATGAGTCAACAAAGGTATATGTGTGTCATCGATGGGTTATTCCTAGACTTCTTGATCTTCAAATCAACGAACGCCATCATACGTCTGTTCGAGTGATTGAAGAAGAAGATTGGAGGCAACCACTGATAGAGTACCTTAAACAAAGAAAGTTACCTGAGGATCCGCGATAAAGAACATACATCAAAAGAAAAGCACCACGATTCACCTTTTATAAGGGGACATTGATGTCTTGACAAAGAATAAGCCCGCCAAGCAATGGAGGAAGCACATTCTGGCTCATGTGGAGCACACCAATCTGGTCCCAAGCTCTATTTTCGCATCAAGAGGATGGGCTACTACTGGACGAAGCTCGTAAACTACAAGTCATGATGCTTCTCAAAGTACGAGCCTAAACTGTAAGTTATGACGCTCCTTGATGCATGAGCCTAAACTGCACGTTGCTACACTCGTGGCCTGCATGAGTCTAAACTGTATACGGCCAAAATAAAATTAAAGTCTGCTAGGTTGAAAACCTCGAAAGAGGCGTCCTAGGCAAAAGTCAAGGCAAAAAAAGTCCGCTAGGTTGAAAACCTCGCGAGAGGCGGCGTAGGCAAAAATTAGGACATAAAATAAATCAAGAAACAAAAACCCATCCCTCTGAACTACGTTATGACTTGATCCTCTTCACCGAGATACGTAGGCAGCTTAGACTTTCATTTTAAGTTCAGTCGCATGAATTTAAAAAGAAAAGGTTTGGCTTATGGGATCATCACACTAACTCATCCAAATATAAAGGCATATATAAATGAGGAAAAAAAGACAATTAGCGTTGGAGTATAAAAGATACTTTATTGCTTCAATGTTACAAAATTGATACATCCAAAAGTGTAGAGACAAAAGGGATCAGACATTTTCCTATACAAAAGCCTTAGTCATGAAAATGAACGTAAACTAGGCTTAGTTGCTGACTCGTCTTGAATGCTTCTTCCATGTCCATATGACGTCTACACATTTTAATACATTATCTTCAATGTACGTGTATCGCATTCAGTTGTTGTGATGATCTCTTTACCACATATCTTATTGTTAGGCCTTGAGCATGATAGTTTTCTTCTCTCGTGCAAGTGTTGGTTGAATGTCCCATATATGAGAAGTTGTCTCTCTTGAAAAATCTTCAATCACCATGGGATCCGCCATTGATGAACTACAAGACTGTCAACAAATCAAGTGCAACAGTTGGTGAAGGGGTGGCTCTGCATCTGGACCCCTTTGAACTTCTTTGCAAGTCTGCAAAAGAAATAAATGAAGAGATGAGATTTATGAAGCATGATAGCTAAAGTTACTACATGCAAGATTGTAAAATCAATTTAATGAAAGAAAAAACACATTCGTAGGATAACTCAGAGAGCATAGAGCTGGAAAGCGACCTCAACGGACGACGGGATCAACTTTAGAAAATTATTGTAGTCCATCTGGGAGACGTTCTGCCCCAAATACTTTATATGTTGTAGATTTGGACGTCTAATTTCCAACAACATAAACCATTTGTGATTTGCAGGCTCCTAACTCAAGATACGATTTTTTTTCTCGGGACCACACAAATCTGAAAATTTACTGCAGCTAGGTCATATTTTGAGAATTTTTTGTTTCCAGCCCAAATGAATTTCTGCCATAAAATTCATATGAGATGCATCTCTATGAGTTTACTTTCTAACGGTGCAAACGGATCACAATTTGGAGATTCCAAGCTTGAGATATTAATTTTTCTACTGGAGCGCACAAAGCTGAAAAGCAGCAAGGCGTGTCTAGATCAAATTCAAGAAATTACTGTGGCTAATCTGGAAGGAGTACTTCTGTGATATTTTGAGTATTTTCTTATCTCTGAGTCTTATTTCCAGTGGCACAAATGACTCATGATTTCAACGTTCCTAACCCAAGATATATATTTTTTTTTATCTAGAGTGAGTAAATCTGGAAATCAAGTGCAGTAGATGTCTGTAGCGACTTCAAAATATTATGGCGGACGTTCTGAAAGGATTGTTGCTATGGTATTTACAGATATTGTGATTTTCGAAATTTTCTTTCCAACAGTACAGATGGCTTGCAATTCCAACACCCGAAGATTGAGATATGAATTTCTCGATGAGAGTGCATAAAGCTGAAACGCAGCAAGGCAGACATCAGGAGCGATTTCAAAATAATGTTGCGGCCAATCTAAAAGGAGTTATGCCACAATATTTTCAGGTGTTTCAGATCTAGAACTTGTCTTTTTGACATCATAGACGTCTCATGATTTGGACGTTCCTAATTTAAGATATGTACTTTCCAATGACAGCATGCAGTGCTGTGAAATCGAAATGACAGACTTGTGCATCGCCTTCGAAAGTTCATTCCGACGTCAAACTTAGAATCTTTAGCCTTTAAATTGCTAGTTCCGTTAAATGGTCATAACTTGAGCCAGGGACCTCCAAATTAAATTCCGGGCATACGTCCAAGTCCCAAATCACGATACGGAGCTATCGGAACTGTCAAAACACCGATCCAGGTCCGTTTGCTAAAAATATTGACCAAAGTCAACTCAGTTGAGTTTTAAAGCTTTATTTCATATTTTAATCTATTTTTCACATGAAAACTTTCCGAAAACTTTTACGAATTGTGCATGCAAGTCGAGAAATGATAAATGGTGCTTTTCGAGGTCTTAGAACACAGAATTAATTATTAAATTTAAAGATGACATTTTGGGTCATCACATTCTCCACCTCTAAAACAAACGTTCGTCCTCGAACGGAGTTAAAAGAAAGTACCTGAGCTGGTGAATAAGTGTGGATATTTACTCCGCATGTCCGACTCGGACTCCCAGGTAGATGCCCCTATCGGCTGACCTGTCCATTGCACCCGAACTGAAGGATAAATCTTTGACCTCAACTGTCAAACATGCCGGGCTAGAATAGCCACCGGCTCCTCCTCGTAAGTCAAATCTTTGTCCAATTGGACCGAGCTGAAATCTAACACATGCGACGGATCACCATGATATTTTCGGAGCATAGACACATGGAACACAGATGAACCGCTGATAAACTAGGTGGTAATACAAGCCTGTAGGCTACTTCACCTACCCTTTCAAGAATTTCAAAGGGTTCGATATACCTAGGGCTCAACTTGTCCTTCTTTCCAAACCTCATTACACCTTTCATAGGTGAAATCAGGAGCAATATTCTTTCTCCAACCATGAATGCAATATCACGAACTTTACGGTCGGCATAACTCTTTTGCCTAGACTGAGCTGTGCGAAGTCCATCCTGAATAATCTTAACCTTATCCAAGGCATCCTGTACCAAATCGGTACCCAACAACCGAGCCTCTCCCGATTCAAACCAACCAACTGGCGATCGGCATCGCCTTCCATATAATGTCTCATACCAGGAGGATTGAAGTTTGGACACTCCTAGGTCGAGATACAATTTCTTCAATGAGAGCATGAAATGCTATGAAGTCAAAGCAGCAGAGACGTGTCGGGTGCTTACTTGCCAAAGTTGAAAAGGTGTACTCCAGTTGTCTTCCTCTCCAGCCTGCAATGATGCGATATGGCATATGTTGCACTCGCCAATGATGAAATATGGTCTCTCTCGCCAGGCCGCAACAAGGAGACAAGTGTTTCGCTGCAAATCATATAGGCATTGTTAGGGATATAGTAGACATGCCCTAGATCCAGTCTCATATTTGATGGTTTGAACATATTTTTGTGAATGTTATATAAAATATATATGGCATTTGATATTCTTTTATAATTGTTATTAATAGCTTGATTAATTTGATAAGGTCCTTGATTAAACTTTGAGACTTGACATTATGAAGGAGATCATCATAATGAGAGTGAAGTTTCTTATAATTTAATCTAAATTTATTCTTGATCGTAGGATTATTAAGTTGGATATTAGTAATCCGGTTAGATCAATATTTATGTGATTGTCTTTATGTGATAAAGATTAGTTGATCTCATTAACTAAATCACATAGATAGATAATTCATATAGATATATGATCATTGCAATGACTCCTTGGATAATTCCTAATGGTTAGAATTATCATAAATTGTCAATAGGATATTCTCTTGAAGAATGTGATGTAAGAATTTCCTTTAACCTAAGATCGTCATAGTAATTGACAAGTTATTTATTGTGTTTTGATACTAGATACCTATGGCCCTAAGGCGATAGTTAAAAGGATATTGGGTATGATTAAATATGTCACGACCCAAATCAGAGGGCCACGACTGGCACCCGGTGCCTACTCAACCGAGCGCCACG
>AWOL01S0015930.1:0-39827 GCA_000715115.1 Nicotiana otophora | reverse complement strand
AATCCTACGGGCTACTCTTATTTCGAGTTCGAGCAATCACTCGCTTGACAACTAAGCCTACGGACTAACTCTTATTTNTACTTCACTTCGAGTTCGAGCAAGAACTCACTCGATTACTAAACCTACGTGCTACTCTTATTTCACGTTCGAGGAATCACTCACACGACCATTAAGCCTACGAGCTACTTCACTTCGAGTTCGAGCGAGCACTCACTCGAGTACTAAGCCTAAAGGCTACTCTTATTTCGAGTTTGAGCAATCACTCACTCCATTACTAAGCCTACGAGCTACTCTTATTTGGAGTTCGAGTAATCACCCACTCGACTACTAAGCCTACGGGCTACTCTTATTTCGAGTTTGAGCAATCACTCAGTCGAGTACTAAGTCTATGGGCTACTCTTATTTCGTGTTCGAGCAATCACTCACTCGACTACTAAACCTACGGGCTACTTTACTTTGAGTTCGAGCAAGAATTCACTCGATTGCTAATCCTACGGGCTACTCTTATTTCGAGTTCGAGCAATCACTCGCTTGACAACTAAGCCTACGGACTAACTCTTATTTCGAGTTCGAGGAATCACTCACTCGACCACTAAGCCTACGTGCTACTTCACTTCGAGTTCGAGCAAGCACTCACTCGATTACTAAGCCTACGGGCTACTCTTATTTCGGGTTCGAGCAATTACTCACTCGACTACTAAGCCTACGGGCTACTCTTATTTCGAGTTCGAGCATGCACTCACTCAACTACTAAGCCTACGGGCTACTCTTATTTCGAGTTCGAGCAATGACTTACTCGACTACTAAGCCTACAAGCTACTTCAGTTCGAGTTTAAGAAAGCACTCACTCGATTGATAAGCCTACGAGCTACACTTATTTTGAGTTCGAGCAATCACTCACTCGACCACTAAGCCTACAGGCTACTTCACTTCGAGTTCGAGCAAGAACTCACTCGATTACTAAACCTACGTGCTACTCTTATTTCATGTTCGAGCAATCACTCACTCGACCACTAAGCCTACAGGCTACTTCACTTCGAGTTCGAGCAAGAACTCACTCGATTACTAAACCTACGTGCTACTCTTATTTCATGTTCGAGCAATCACTCACACGACCATTAAGCCTTTGAGCTACTTCACTTCGAGTTCGAGCGAGCACTCACTCGAGTACTAAGCCTAAAGGCTACACTTATTTCGAGTTCGAGCAATCACTCGCTCCATTACTAAGCCTACGGGCTACTCTTATTTCGGGTTCGAGCAATCACTCAGTCGAATACTAAGTCTACGGGCTACTCTTATTTTGTGTTCGAGCAATCACTCACTGGACCACTAAGCCTACGGGCTACTTCACTTCGAGTTCGAGCAAGCATTCACTCGATTGCTAATCCTACGGGCTACTCTTATTTCGCGTTCGAGCAATCACTCGCTTGACAACTAAGCCTATGGACTAACTCTTATTTCGAGTTCGAGGAATCACTCACTCGACCACTAAGCCTATGTGCTACTTCACTTCGAGTACGAGCAAGCGCTCGCTTGATTACTAAGCCTACGGGCTACTCTTATTTTGAGTTCGAGCAATCACTCACTCGATCACTAAGCCTACGGGCTACTCTTATTTTGAGTTTGACCAATCACTCACTCGACTATTAAAGGCCCACGGGCTACGATTACTTCAAGTTTGAACAATCACTTACTCGATTACTAAGCCTACGGGCTACTCTTATTTCAAGATCGAGCAATCACTCACTCAACCACTAAGCCAATGAGCTACTTTACTTCGAGTTTGAGCAAGTTCTCATTCGATTACTAAGCCTATGTGCTACTCTTATTTTGCGTTCGAGCAGTCACTCACTCGACTACTAAGCCTACGGGCTACTCTTATTTTGCGTTCGAGCAGTCACTCACTCGACTACTAAGCCTACGGGCTACTCTTATTTAGAGTTCGAGCAATCACTCACTCGACTACTAAACCTACGGGCTACTCTTATTTCATGTTCGAGAAATCACTCACTCGACCACTAAGCCTACAGGCTACTTCACTTCGAGTTCGAGCAAGCACTCACTTGATTGCTAAGCCTACGGGCTACTCTTATTTAGAGTTCGAGCAATCACTAACCGACTACTAAACCTACGGGCTACTCTTATTTCATGTTCGAGAAATCACTCACTCGACCACTAAGCCTACAGGCTACTTCACTTCGAGTTCGAGCAAGCACTCACTTGATTGCTAAGCCTACGGGCTACTCTTATTTAGAGTTCGAGCAATCACTAACCGACTACTAAACCTACGGGCTACTCTTATTTCATGTTCGAGAAATCACTCACTCGACCACTAAGCCTACAGGCTACTTCACTTCGAGTTCGAGCAAGCACTCACTTGATTGCTAAGCCTACGGGCTACTCTTATTTCGAGTTCGAGCAATCACTCACCGACTACTAAACCTACGGGCTACTCTTATTTTGAGTTCGAGCAATCACTCACTCGACCACTAAGTCTACGGGCTACTTCACTTTGAGTTCGAGCAAGCACTCACTCAATTACTAATCCTACAAACTACTCTTATTTCAAGTTCGAGCAATCACTCACTCAATCACTAAGCCTACGGCTACTCTTATTTCGATTTTGAGCAACCACTCATTCGATTATTAAAGGCCTACGGACTACGATTACTTCAAGTTTGAACAATCACTCACTCGATTATAAAGACTACAAGATCTGACTTCGATCGAATTGCCTAAAGCCTCGAACTTATGAAAACTTTCATAAGACATGTATGAAATAGAGTTTTAATAAGGCCTTAGTGAAGCAAAATTTGTACAAGGCAGAATATGAAACAAAGAATATAGGGAAAGGAAAAGATCTTCATATATATGAGTATTTACAAGGTCCGATCAGGACCATACACAAAAAAGATCAAAAACAAAAAACCCTAAGGTT
Organism: Nicotiana otophora; assembly: GCA_000715115.1. NCBI lineage: Eukaryota > Viridiplantae > Streptophyta > Magnoliopsida > Solanales > Solanaceae > Nicotiana > Nicotiana otophora. Next base: position 36,889 of record AWOL01S0015930.1, on the reverse strand, counting down.
CCTGATTATCTCCTGTAGTAGCCTATTCACCATTGAGCTCCTCCCCGCTCTAAGACTTGCTCTTACTCTCATAATCGTCATCAGCTTCATAGGAAACCATGGCTCCAGCTTCGGCTTCAAGTTCTTTAGCCTTTTTTATCTCTTCAGTGAGATCGAAACCTCGAGCATGGATCTGCCTCGTCCTTTGCTTTTTATGCCTCAGCTTTGGCCTTAGCAAGTTCGGATGTCAATCGAGCCTCGATCTCCTTTATTTTCCTTGCTTGAACCGAGATCCTATCCTTTATGCCTTAAAGTTGTCTTTCAACCGATAATAATTGGGCTCGAGCAATTTCTTTTTCTGCAGCAAGGCGGTCCATGCCATCTTTCCACCCCAAGGTCTCCGTCCTTGTCATATCAACCTCCTCACGAAGCAGCCCGATCACCTCAAGCTTCTGCTGCAACTGTGGGATTGAAATATTAGCCATCATTCCAGAATTGAGCCCGTGGGTTTTTACGATTTTCATTACCTGCTCAGCCAGGTTGGCCTGGTCTTGATGAGCCTTGGATAACTCACCTTGGTGCTCCCTGATTTACTCTTCCCTTTGCCCATAGAGGAGTTTAAGGGCGTTTCTCTCTTTAATGACCCTTCGGAGGTCGGCCTCGTACCGACTCAACTCAGCTCGAGATCAGGAACATGCCTCTCGATGAACCACTGAGGCCTACGAAGGAAGAAGAAAAGAAGTTAGAAAATAAAAGAAAACATAACACTGGCACCAATGAAGGGAGTTAGAGCTTACCCGATTCAGAGCTTGTTGAACTTTAAAGAAAAGGCCCAACACATCACTAGGGCCAGCAACATCCTCAACACCAGTAAACAAATCACGAAAGAGATCCTCTCCTTCGTGGAACCGGCCTACCTCGAGGGTCCCCAAAGCTTGGGATTCCCGAATCGCCCTTCGGAAAAAGCGGGGAGAGTAGGCGAGTCGATTGGGGCATTCTCCTCGGTTTAGAGAGCTTCAGGACCAGCCCCTTCGGATAAACCCACCGTTTGTTGGCTTCGGTGGGAGGCATCCTCGATCTCCATCAACTTGGGGTCTTTGCCTGAATCCTTCTCCGATATCACCTCAGTTCTAGGCGGAGACACATAAACCACCATCACTCCAGCTGCCTTTGAGGCGTCGATGGTTTTCTTCACTCGGGCCACTAGTACGGACCCATCATTTTCTTCTTCTTCTTCGTCTTCATCCCTTAGACGCAGAACTGAGTCTTCAGTCAAAAGGATTTTATTCTTCCTCATCTTATGAGTCGTCCTCGTCTTAAGTTGTGGATCTTTGGAAGTAGAGGCCCTTTTCCTCTTATGGTCCTTTGCCGGTTTCAGGATCGGAGCCGACGTCTCTTTCTCACCAGACGGGGGCCTCAAAACAGCATCTTTGCCCAGGCCTACACACAAGAATATTGGTTAAGTATATGTAAAACATTTCGTTCGGACTATCAAAGACATGAGAAAGAAGCTTACCATGATTTTTGGCCTCCCATCGTCCCTTTGACAAATCACGCCACGAGCGCTCGGCATATGTAGAAGTCGAAGCCAGGTCCCGTACCCAGCTCTTAAGATTAGGAACTACATCGGGCATCCAAAGAACCGCTACATCACAAAAAGGGATATCGGTGAGAAAGAAACAAAAGGGCAAAACAATAAGAGATAACAGCAGAATTACACTTATGCTTCATGTTCCATTCCTCGGGAAATGACATCTTATCGGCCGGAATTAGGTCCGAAGTCTTCACTCGAATGAACCTTCCCATCCAGCCTCGATACTTGTCCTTGTCTATGCTCGAGAACAACACCTTGGTAGCCCGGTGCTGGAGTTTTATTAACCCGCCTCGAAAGAGGTGGGGACTGTACAATCTAATAAGGTGGTCGAGGGTGAAAGGCATCCCCTCGATTTTGTTCACTAAGAAGCGAATGTGAATAATGATCCGCCAAAAAGAAGGATGGATTTGGCCTAGGGTTATTTGGTATTTACGACAAACATCGATGACAACTGGGTCGAGTGGGCCCAACGTGAAAGGATAAGAATAAACACTTAAAAACCCTTTCACATTAGTAGTAATATCTTCCCCGGGAGCCGGGATTACCACTTCGTTGTTCTCCCAGTTGCAATCTCTCCTTATCTGTTCAAGATGCCCCTCGGTTATAGAGCACATATACCTCGATACTGGCTTAAATCGACCGGGAACCGATGAGCCTTTGTCGATCTTAAAATTGGAGGTAAGAACACACGCCCAGGGAACACACTCCTCAGGCCGTGGCTCTACCAGTATTTTGTCAGCAGTAGGCTATGAAGAAGAAGCTTTTTCTTGTTGAGGAACGGTTTTACATGTTTTCGCCATTATGGATTTAAAGATTGAAAATAGAAGGGCGTAACAAAGGTTTTTAAAGAGAGATTTTGCAGTGAAAATCACAGAAGAAAGATTTTGTAGTGAAAATCACAGAAGAAATATTTTGCAGTGAAAATCACAGAAGAAATATTTTGCAGTGAAAATCACATAAGAAATATTTTGCTGTGAAAATCACAGATTTACAGATAAACTCAGAAGGTGCGAGAAATAACTTGGAAAATTTGGAGATTGAAGATGTAAAAGTGATAAATGGTAAAAAGAGGGGCTATTTATAGATTGAGCAATGGCGGTTCAATATCAGCGGTGACCGACCACCGTCTGACACACATTAAATGCCTTGGTAAACTGAACTGACCGGACAGCTATCACGTACGTCATGGTCGGGATTGATGCAAACGTCAGTGTGCATCTATTAGTACCGTTGAAAACTCGCGTCGTTTCTCGCCATATCCTTCCCGAGAAATGAGGGGACTATCTGTATACGGTCGAAACCGATTTCGGCCTTCGTACGACTGGTCGAGATTGGAACATAATGGACCAAAGAGAGTCTTCATAATATCGAGATGATATCCGAAGAAGGAACAAATGAGCTTCAAGTTTCAGGGACAGGTCAAATACCGAGCTCGAAGTCATTACGGAGCTCGAGTCCAAATCAAACTATGTTGAGAAGTGATGGAATCAAGCTTAAGGGCCAGAGGCCAACCAATACCGACCCCGAGTCAATACTGGGACCCAAGTCAATATTAAGCTCAAACCCACATCAAGCTCTAAACCTGAAAACCGACCGATACCAAGTCCGATCAAGATCAAGCCAAGAGACAAGAGCCGTTACAACCGCACTAAGAGAGGGAATCTCGGCGGAAACTAGGGAAAAGCTGATTCATCATGGGTTCCCCACTATATATTTTTTATTATATCCAAAGTAGGATCCCTCCTCTATAAGAGGGATGGTTATTATTCTTGTAAAGGTGGCTATCAAGTCATTTATACATTGTAACTTAGATACAATACACTCCCCTATTGAAGAATTATACTTTTTAACTTATTTGATTGATTCATCTTGCTTAATCCATAAATCATCTTCTTTTCAACTCCATTTGTATCTTTTCTTTATAGTCAATATTCGATATTTCTACTTACTCTTACAATTTGTGTCAAGTTATACCACATACCCTTAGAACTACGTACAAATTCAACTATATCCATTTTTCGGGTAAACAGAGATATTTCCTCCCTTACTTTTACTTGTCTATCTATATCTATATTATTATAAAAGTACGAATAAAATATTGGTTTACAAAATAAGCTTTTAATATAAGCATAATTATTGGGATATATACTATTAACCATGAATTTGGTTTGGATATAGTATTTATTATGAAACAGTTATTTATTCAATTTTAATAAAGGTTTAAATAGATCATATGTTCATCTATGTCCTTTACTTATATAGTAGATGATTTAGTGTATAAAGTTTAGCTTATACACGAAAGATTAAAACATCGGTTCTTAGAAGTATAAAGAATATGTTCAAAATCTAATAATGGAATTGGACAAACCATTTGGAATGATTGTAGCACACGATTAAATATAATTTATCTTGATTATGGGAATGGTTTAATTCCAACTTCTTGTGCTAGTACATTTTGTATGTATTGAACGAACCAAGTAGAGATAAGTATTTTATACTGACTTAATAAAATAACCTCTCTAGCCATTAAACGTACTTATACTCTTAATCTTGATATAATTGTTATTAGTTGTGTATATTATTTGTTGTTTTGATTTATTAAAAGGCGAGATTCTTTTGTGGGTAAATATGCCTGGTAAATTGGACAATGATGATATACATTGGCGAAGTAATAGTTAGTTGATGGAATCCATGTCTCGGTCTAGAGATTTATGATACACCTTTAGGAAAGCTTATAAGTTTCATGTGTAAACCCTGCAGGTGGATTTTCTATCCGTCACATGAAATAAGTTAAGCGAAAGTCTAAAGGAAATAATCAATGAATTAAATTGTAAGTAATTTAAATATATGTGATTAGTATCTGAATCCTAACATGGGAAGTTAAATAAGGTTTAATGGAAGAATTTCAAAATTTAACTGAGGAGTGCAGTTACGAATATTTAATGGTGCGGTGTCTACTCGGCTGATACGGTAGCACATGTCCTCATCATCTGTGAGAGAATAGAGATACAAAGGCTAAAAATTCAAAATCAACAAATTCGCACGACAGTAATGAAAGAAATGTGTTTTCCTAATAGTTCTGTAGCCTCTCGAAGATAAGTACAAACATCTCTGTACTGATCCACAAGACTCTACTAAACTTGCTCGTAACTCGTAGAACCTATAAACTTAGAGCTCTGATACCAACTTGTCACGACCTAAAATCCCACCATATGCATCGAGATGGCACCTAGTCTCTAAGACTAGGTAAGCCGATTACTTACAACAATTAAGCTAGCTTAACAATGATAATCTTAAAATACTATTTAATATGAATACTGAAAGAAAAGAAAAATAAACCTACGTGACCATAATCATCACAACCTCCCAAGACTAGGTAATACAGAGTCACAAACTCTATCTGGATACATGGAAAGATCTCAAAGATTGAAATACAATACTGTTCAAATAATAAGTTGGTTATACAAGGAAAGGAAAGGACTCCAAGGGACTGCGACGACCAAGCAGCTCTACATTGAATCCTCGCTATCAATACACTAACTCTGCCTGAGTTTGATATCTCAAATACCTAGATCTGCACAAAAATATACAGAAGTGTAGTATGAGTACACCACGGACGGTACCCAATAAGTATCAAGACTAACCTCGGTGGGTCGTGACACATTCCCAGACTTGTCCATTCCTGAGGTACTAGGAACACGAGCATTTAGAGCCTCATATCTATTTTCAATAGACACTCCTTCAGGCTGTTGTGTCTGTTGCCTATGAGGAAGAACATGTCTCTGAGTAGGTCTATCCTCACCCCTTATGGGTGTATGTCTAGGATCACCTATAACAACTAATTTCTTCCTGTCATCACAAGCATTTACCTGTGGAGCCTCCACATCATTTATAGCAATGTCATCATCATGCTTTACATGTTCTTTTTGTTTCCAATCTTGCACTACTCTCTTCTTCTTAGTCCTTCTTCTTCGTTTTGGTGCTTGGAATTCTCCCCCTTAAATTTCTTTATGACTGTTTCTCTAGTGGGTATTTTTATTATGATCAAATGATTGCGTTCCAAACAAAACTTAGGTTTCCAGTCATAAGCAATTTGTTGCTGAATAGTCACCGAAGGGGTGCCAATGTCAATATACTCCACCAATGGCTTTGTGATATCTAACTTCACCAGGACTCGAGCATAAGAGCTTTTTTTGAGATCAGTCGTATATCTATTAGTGTACATATGGGATCCAAAGGCACTAGCCACTTTGCTAAGTGTTTCTGTAGTCCAGTATCCCGCTGGTAGCCCAAGAAAGTTTTATAGGGGAATAGATGTGATGCATTGAGGGTCAAAATAGAAGTCTCTTTCCCAATTCTATAAAATGAATGGCTTACTGTGATAGGTGTAATGGCCTGCTTGCATGAACATACCTCTATCCTCAATTGTTGGGAATCGAAATATATAATAACCATCAGTGTGATATAGAATTTGTACTTTGAGGCAAAATCCTAGACAATTGTGACACAATTCTCCATAGACTTTTCATAAGGAGTATCTCCTAGCACATATCCTATTAAGGCAGTAGCCCAATGATTTTTAGCTTTTGAATATATTTCTCTACAATTTGGACAACAATCTTACCATTTCGGTGGTGAGGAGGCACATATTCCAGTCGCATTCCCATCTGAGAAATACGATTGAGTTTCCTTAGGTCCTTTGCATGTTGCATCTGCTTGGTAGGGCTATCACCTTGAGGTGCTTGCGTTTGTCCTTCTAGGGTTGGGGATGGCTGCGCAGAGGACCCAATTTCAGAGAATTTAAGTCGTCGAGGTAGCTCTGCCATTTGAAGATTGTCCTTGTGGTGATCCTCCATCACGATTTGATTTACATTATTACTGTGACGACCCCAACTTCTCTCTGTAGGATATTGTGACGGAACCTAGTCTCTAAGACTAGGTAAGCCTAAACAACATGTGGAAATAGTAAATAAAAGCTTAAAATTGCAAAACTCCAACAATATCGTAAATAAACTGTAAACCCAATATGTATAATTCCCAAAACCTGGTGAGATATAAGTCACAAGCTCTAGATACAGTACCGAACAATCCTATACATCACGGATTATAAAAATGTAAAAAAACAAAGAATAACATCACTGCAAACGCTGGCAAGTGTACCTTGACGTCTCCAAACGAAGCAACTCTGTGCGCTAATACTGGGACTGATAAGATGGACCTGGATCTGCACAAAACATGTGCAGAAGCATAGTGTGAGTACACCACAACGGTACCCAGTAAGCGCCAAGCCTAACCTCGATAGAGTTGTGACGAGGTCAGGTCAAGGCCCTACTCGAGATAATAAGAAAACAATACAAAAGACATAACAATATAATGATAATGACAAAGGAAGTGAAACAATAAAGAATCTACGAAAAGTTAACAACACGAAATCAGGGCAATTAATACAACACGAAAGGAAAACAAGGATTTTACATGTTAAGGAAACAACAACCAAAACAAATACAACAACTAGAGAAAGATCAACAGGGGGCCCTACTGAGGTACCGCATCATAGTCCCAAATCATAAAAGTAACTCACAATCGTTCCTTATATCACTGCGGGAGCCTTTACATTTAGTTTTGAAAATCATTTTTCCGAAATAGCACCCCGCGTTTTAGCCCACCCTATCACACCGCATGGCTTCTAGTAGTTCCCCTATTAGCCACGTGTATCAAGCCCACCTTATCTCACCGCATGCGTTTTAATACCCAGGTCTTATACCACCGCATGCATATCAATAGTAACAACGGCATGACAGAAACCTCGTGCAAATGGTAACAACAGCATGACATAAACCTCGTGCAAATAACAAACCAATCACCTCAACAATAACACGAATGCCAAACATAACAACTAAGTAAAATGACACTTCACAACTTATTACTTGCCTCAGTAGAAACCACGGCCTTTTCAACTCAACACCAAACTCAACAACAAGATATTTCAAGGATAGCAATTTCAGGTAAAGAATTCCACAGTTAAATAATGAATACGGAATTAAGATACCAAGTAATTCAACTAAACAGGCAGTACAAATTGCAAATAAGAGATAAGACAAGTAGACATGTGAAGTTAGGCTAAACATGATGAATATAACCTGCTAAAGTAACTCAAATAAGGCATGAAAAGGAAACTATGTAGCTAAAACTGAAAGTTTAACATTTAGCCTGTGTACACACTCGTCATCTTGTGTACACGGCCTCCACATATCACAATTATCATAACAATACCAAATCCTAAGAGGAATTTCCCCCACACAAGGTTAGACAAGTCACTTACCTCAAACCACGCTAAATCAATCAAATAGAAGGCCTTTCCCTCGATTTTACAACTCCGAACGGCTCGAATCTGGACAAAATAATTTCATACTATAAATATAACTGTAAGAAAGTAATTTAAATAATAAAATAATGATCTTAGCAAAACATTGAAAAATCGCCCCAAAAAAGTCGACCGGGGCTCGTGTCTCGGAACCTGACTAAAATCATAAAATCCGAACACTCATTTTGCCTTTCAAAAATTTAGTCTAAGAACTTCTACACTTTTTCCCCAATATTTCCACCCCAAATTATTACATGATAAAATCAATGATAGATTAGTGGAATTTAATCAAAATTGAGTTAAGAATTCCTACCCCAACAATCCCTCTGAAAATCCCTCGAAATTTCGCCTCAAACCGAGCTCTCTAAGTCCAAATGGTGAAATATGAAATAAACCCGCGATTTCAGGCTTACGTTCTGCTGCCCAGTTAATTACACACCGCGATCTCGGCAATTCTCTCACGATCGCGAAGAACAAAATTTCCATTTCATCTCGAACGCGACACCACCCACGCGTTCTCGATGCACTGACCTACCAAGCTTCACGATCGCACAAGCCATCTAGCGATCACATAGCACCAATCCAAGCCTGCCAAATCTCAGAGCTTCGCGATATCAGCCCCTCTTCCGCGATCGCATAAGAGGAAACCAGAACTGGGAGGCACCAAAACTTCATCCATTCCTAAATGATCCGGAATGCGCCAAAAAAGGTCCGAATCACACCCGAGGCCGTCGGGCCTCAACCAAATATACTAACAAGTCCTAATATAATACGAAAACGCTCGAAGTGTCAAATTACATCAAACAACACTAGAATCGTGCATTGCGCATCGATTCAAGCCTAAGAACTTATGAATTTCCGATTTCTGAAACCAACGCCGATTCATACCAAAACAACTCCAATTGACACCACATTTTGCACACAAGTCATACATGACATTACAGACCTGTTCCAACTTCTGAAATCGGAATCCGACCCCGAAATCAAAAAGTCCACTCCCGATCAAACTTTCCAAAATCTTCCAACTTTCCAACGTTCGCCAATTAACACCGAAATGACCTACGGATCTCCAAATCAATATCCGGACATGCTCCTAAGACCAAAATCACCCTACAGAGCTATTGGAACCGCCAAAACTCCATTACGGAGTAATCTTCATACAAGGCAAATTACGGTCAACTCCTACGACTTAACCTTCCAACTTAGGGACTATGTGTCCCATATCACTTCGAAACTCTCCCAAACCCGACACCAAGCACCCCGGCAAGTCACGTAACCATAATATAACATAGAGGGGACATAAATTAGTGGATCGGGGCTAAAATACTCAAAATGACCGGCTAGGTCGTTACATCCTCCCCCTCTTGAAACAAACGTTCGTCCTCGAATGAGTAGGGAGACATACCTGAAGTGGTGATAAAATGAAGATAACGGCTATGCATATTATGCTCGGTCTCCCAAGTCGCCTCCTCGATTGGCTAACCACTCCACTGAACCTTCACTAAAGCAATGTTCTTCGACCTGAACTTTCTAACCTGCCTGTCCAAAATAGCCACCGGCTCCTCAACATAAGACAAATCCTTGTCCAACTAGACTGAGCTGAAGTCTAACACATGAGACAGATCGCCTACTTTCGGATGATAGAAACATGGAACACTAGATGAACTGCAGCTAGACTATGTAGTAGTGAAAGTCTGTAGGCCACCTCTCCAATCCTCTCAAGAATCTCAAAAGGTCCGATATACCTAGGGCTCAACTTCTTCTCGAACCTCATAACACCCTTCATGGGTGAAACCCGGAGCAAGACCCGCTCCCCAACCATGAATTCAATATCGCGAACCTTCTAATCCATATAACTCTTATGTCTGGATTGGGTTGTACGAAGTTGATCCTGAATCAATTTAACCTTTTCCAAAGTGTCATGAACCAAGTCTATACCCAATAGCCTAGCCTCGCACGGTTCAAACCAACCCATCGGAGACTGGCACCGTTTACTATGCAAAGCCTCATACGGGGCCATATGAATGCTCGACTGGTAGCTGTTGTTGTAGGAAAACTCTGCAAGCGGCAAGAACAGATCCCAAGAACCCCTAAACTCCATCACACACGCATGAAGCATATCCTCTTATATTTGAATAGTGTGCTCGGACTGTCTGTCCGTCTGAGGATGAAATAATTTACTCAACTCCACCCGCGTTCCCAACTCATTCTGTACGGCCCTCCAGAACCACGATGTAAACTGAGTACCTCGGTCAGAGATGATAGATACCGGCACGCCATGAAGCATGAAATCTCGCGAATATAAACCTGAGCCAGTTGCTCTGAAGAATAAGTAGTCACCACTAGAATGGAATGAACTGACTTGGTCAATCTATCCACAATCACCCAAACTGCAGCGAACTTCCTCAGAGTACGTGGGAGCCCAACAACAAAATCCATAGTAATCCACTCCCATTTTCCCTCTGGAATCTCTAGCTTCTGAGGCAATCCACCTGGCCGATGATGCTCATACTTCACCTGCTGACAGTCTAAGCACCAAGCTACATACTCTACTATGAACTTCTTCATTCTCCTCCAGCAATAGTGCTGCTTCAAGTACCGATACATCTTGGCGGCACCCGAATGAATAGAGTACCGCGAACTGTGAGCCTCCTGGAGAATCAACTCACGCAAGCAATCTACATTGGGCACACATAGCCTGCCTTACATCTGTAATACACCGTCATCTCCAATAGTGACATCCTTGTCATCGCCGTGCTGAACTGTATCCTTGAGGACAAACAGATGGGGGTCGTCATACTGACTCTCTTTGATACGATCATAAAGAGAAGACAGAGAAACCACACAAGCCAAAACTCGGCTCGGCTCAAAAACATCCTATCTAACAAACTAGGTTGCCAAGGCCTGAACATCCAAGGCTAATGGCCACTCTGCTACGGTAGATATGCTAAGCTGCCCAAACTCTCCTCCTTGCGACTCAAGGCATCTGCCACCACATTGGCCTTCCAGAGATGATATAGAATAGTGATATCATAGTCCTTAAGCAACTCTAATCACCACCGCTGCCGCAAGTTAAGATCCTTGTATTTGAACAGATATTGTAGACTCCGGTGGTCGGTGTAGACCTCACAAGGGACATCATACAAATAGTGTTGCCAGATCTTAATGGCATGAAGAATAGCTGCTAACTCGAGATCACAAACGAGATAGTTCTTCTCATGCACCTTCAGTTGTCTAGACACGTAGGCTATTACCCTACCGTCCTGCATTAACATAGCGCCGAGACTAATACGCGACGCATTACCGTACATAGTATAAGACCCCGAATCTAAAGGCAACACCAAAACCAGGGTTGTGGTCAAAGCTGTCTTGAGCTTTTGAAAGCTCTCCTCACACTCCCCGGTCCACATGAACGGAGCACCCTTCTGGGTCAATCTGGTCATAGGTGCTGCAATAGACGAGAAACCCTCTACAAATCGACGGTAATACCCCGCCAAACCAAGAAAACTCTGTATCTCCGTAGCTGAAGATGATCTGGGCCAAATCTGCACTACTTCAATCTTCTTGGGATCCACCTTGATCCCCTCAATCGACACTACATGACCTAAAAATGCCACCGAATCAAGCCAGAATTCACACTTCGAAAATTTTGCATATAACTCATGATTCTCCCGGCTCTGAGAGTACACCAAAATGTCTTCAATAAACACAATGACGAATGAGTTAAGATAGGGCCGAAATACACTATTTATCAAGTGCATGAATATTGTTGGGGTGTTGGTCAGCCCAAAAGACATTACAAAGAACTCGTAATGACCATACCGAGTCGTGAAAGCAGTCTTCGGGATATCTAGCTCCCGAATCTTAAACTGATGATAGCTTGAATGCAAGTCAATCTTGGAGAACACGCTGGCACCCTGTAGCTGATCAAATAGGTCATCAATATGTGGCAATGGATACATGTTCTTCACTGTAACCTTGTTCAACTGGCGATAATCAATACACATACGCATAGAACTATCCTTCTTCTTTACAAATAAGACCGGAGCTCCCAAAGTCCACACACTGGGCCGAATGAAGCCCTTATCAAGCAACTCTTGCAACTACTCCTTTAACTCTTTCAATTCTACTGTGGTCATATGATAGAGTGGAATAGAAATGCCCGGTAACAAATCAATGCCAAAATCGACATCCCTGTCGGGCGGCATGCCCAGAAGATCCACCAGAAATATAATTGGATAATCCCTCACTACCGGAACTGACTCCACGGTAGGAGTATCAACACTGACATCCCTCACTAAAGCTAGGTAAGCATGACACCCCTTCTCAACCATACACTGAACCTTTAGAAATGAGATAACCCTGCTAGGAGCATAATCTAAAGCACCTCTCCACTCTATCCGTGGTAATCCTAGCATATCCAGCATCACGGTCTTGGCGTGATAATCGAGAATAGCATGATAGGGTGACAACCAGTCAATGCCTAAGATAATATCAAAATCTACCATACTAGGAAACAATAGATCGACTCTGGTCTCAAAACCACCAAGAACAACTAAACACGACTGATACACACGGTCAACAACAATAGAATTTCTCACAGGTGGGGACATATAGACATGAGAACTCAAAGCACGGGATACACCTAAATATGGAGCAAAATAAGATGACACAAAGGAATAACTGGAGCCTGGATCAAATAAGACAGATATATCTGTATGACAGACTGGAATAATACCTGTGATGACTGAGTCGGATGTAATTGTCTCTGTCATAGTAGGAATAGAATAATATCTAGCCTGGCCTCCCCCTCTAGGGCGACCTCTACCTACTCGGCCTCCACCTCTAGCTGGTTGTGCAGGATGAGTGGCAAGTAGTGCGACGACCATGGACTTTAGGAGCCTGAGGACCTAGTGGAATACGCAGAGCCTGAGTAGTCGGTGGAGGTGCACACCTTCTGAGTATGGGGCAATCCCTCACCATATGACGAGTATCATCACACTCAAAACAAGCTCTCGGAGGACGTGGCTGCTATTGCTAGCTCGGGCATGATTGGCTAGACTGACCACTGAAAGCACCCCGTACAAGAGGTGCACTGGACAATGGTGGTGCATAATAGGGATCCTAAGGCCTAGGAGTGGCCAGAATACTGCTGGAGGCTAGAAGTGCTGAATGAACAGGGCGACTGACATAGCCCCTACCATGACGAGCTGCAACTAGGGCATGGGTACCACTGTATGTGCCAGAATCTTGAGGCCTCTCAGCCTCCCTCTCTTCTCTGTCCCGAGTCAATATACCCTCCAATCTCCTAGCGATCTGCACTACCTGTTACTATGGGATGTCCATCTACAACTCTCGGGGTTGAGCATCTCGATAAATTGACAGACTCGCTCTCCGCGCGCCATGCATCTCTAAGACACTGGGGAACAAACTCCCTCAAGAACATATCCGAGAACTGAATCCAACTAAGTGAAGATGCCTTGGCAAGACTACCCAACTTATATGCTCGCCACCACAAGCGACCCCACTAGACTCTACAATACCCATAGTACGGAGGATACGGTGGCACTCCTCAAGAAAACCCGGGGCATCCTCTGACGCCAACCGGTTGAAAGTAGGAGGGTGGCACTTCTTGTACATCTCAATCCTGAGTTGCTCCCCCTCAAAAACTGTTGCCCTAACCTCGGGCTGAACTGGAGCGACCAACTGCACTGGAATGACCTCTGGGACTTAGTTAACCTGGACCCACTGCTCCGGGGTACGGCGGCGAGAGTCTGTGCTTCTCCCCCGGCCTGAAATATGGCGCGACCAAGTGTGATCAACCCTGCCTGAGTTGAAGTGCCGAACATGCTCAGAAGCTGGGCGAGAGTCTCCTGGAGTGCTGGTGCAGTAACAGGCGTCTCAGGTGCCTGCCCTCCAACTGGAGCTACCGGTGGCTCCCTTGTAGTAGCTCGTGCAGGTGCTTTGGCTCCACCACGTGGACTTCCTCGGCCTCTACCCCAGCCCGGTCTCTCGTGGATCTAGCAGGGGGTGCAGGTGTCTGGTCATCTGATCCGTCTGTACGTGTCCTCACCATCTGTGAGAGAATAGAAAGACAGAAATTTAGAATTCCGAATTCAACAATTTCGCACGATAAGGAATCAAGGAAGTGAAGGTTTTCCGAACAGTTCCATATCCTCCCGAATATAAGTACAGACGTCTCCGTACCGATCCGCGAGACTATACTAAACCTTCATGTGACTCATAACACCTATAAACCAACAGCTCTGATACCAACTTATCACGACCCCAATTTCCCACCATAGGATGTCGTGACGACACCTAGTCTCTAAGACTAGGTAAGCCTAAACAACATGCGGAAATAATAAATAAAAGCTTTAAATTTCAAAACTCAACCAATATCGTAAATAAACTGTAAACCTTATACGTACAATTCCCAAAACCCGGTGAGATATAAGTCACAAGCTCCAGATATAGTATTGAACAATCCTATACATCTAGCACGACCCAAAATCCACTATAGGTCGTGATGGCACCTAACGCCACCATCAGGCAACCCAACGGTGATTGATCAACTTAATTACTCATTTTTATTGCTTTTGAAACCATAATTTCCATTAACTAAATAGTATAAAATAGAATTTACAGGGTAAAATGATACTATTTATGTGAACTACAATAATGAACATCTAGTAGGAACCCCCAAAACCCGGTGTCATAAGTGCATGAGCATCTACTAAGGAGTATAGTAAAAATGCAACATCCATCTAGAATACAAGTTCGATAGGAGAATATAAATAACTCTGATGGAGACTCTGTATGTTGTAGATCGTAACATAGAATGCAGCTCACCATAAAGTCCCGCAATAGCCGCGCCTCTGCACCTAGAGGACCACCGGTAACATATATAGACTTGCAAAATAAGTGCATCAAGTGCAGCATGAGTGCGTAAATTAATGCGTACCTAGTAAGTATCTAGCCTAACCCTAGAGAAGTAGTGACGATGGGTCGACATCAACACTTATTAGTGGTCCAATAAATCAAATACAGTAAGGAGTAAACATATGTGAGGTAGAGTAAACAAACGAAATAAACAAGTATAAATACGTGGTACAGTCCTCCTCTCAACAATAAACTCAAGCTCTCAATTAGCAGTTACCTCCTCAACTGGAGTGTATATACAATGGACCTCACCAGATAGGTCGTCATAATTCAAATTAGGAAAAACTCACAGATATACTGGCTCTTTGTCAAATATTACACACAATTTTATAAGAGTATTTTATAGAAATGCCGAGGCGTACTGCCCGATCCCATCATACTGTGTGCATTGCCGAGGGTCGAATGGCACGAACCATCGATGCATCTATTATACTGCCGAGGGGAATGACCCGATCCAATGTGAGTGTGGTATATAATCCTGCCAAGGCGAACGGCCCGATCCCATTAGAAATATAAGCTTTAACGGTTCATTGACCCCACTCACGAATAAACATGTGAGTTATAAATGTTTTAAGGAAAACCCTTCAATGAAAACACATAGCGCAGGAGAAACTAGTATGAGGAGCATAATTATTCTGCGGCTAATCATGAAGCTCGCCAAATCTCTACAATAGTAAGTGTATCACTCTATGCAAGTCTAGTCTCAAGTCGTAACGTAAAATAAAGGAGTTTAATAGGAAAAAGACAACTCAATTAGTACAGTTATAGCAGGGCTGGAACCTAAGTCTACCCAGACATAACATGAATCTAGCTACGTACGCACTCTCGTCACCTCATGCGTACGTAGCTCCCGCAACAAATAGTACATATCAAATACATCACCTAGGGGTAGTTTTCCTCTCAAAGGGTTAGACAAGAGACTTACCTACCTTCGAAGTTCCATAACCGGCTCCAACACCACTTTAACACCTCAAATCGACTCCCGTCACTCCAAAACTAGTCAAACAATGTGCAAACCAATAAACATATACTCTAATGCTCATACTAAATCAATTCATAGCAATTTCTAACTCCGCTCAAAAAGTTAATAAAATCAACCCTCAAGCCCACGTGTCAGGGTTCCAAAACTTTTCGAACTCAAATATATGATGTATTCTCGATTCCATGTCCAATTTTGTGGTCAAAATCCAAAAATTATCAAATTCTAGGCTTTCTTCAAAATCCCACAATTTTCCTTAAATTTCGATATTAAATCTTTATAGAATCCGCGTAATTAACTTACAATGTGAAGAAATTGCTTACCTCCCAGTTGATGATGAAAATGGTGATCCAAAATTGCTCCCAAAGTCGGCTCCCATGAATAAATGGAGTGAAAAAAATGAGCATGGACCGTCTTAAAACAATTCTGCCCAGTACTAATTTGCATCTACGGACATAGTTTGCGCACCGGCGGTCTAGATTTTGCGAGACAAAACTCGCTCCTACGAAAGTCCCTGGCAAGCAGCCCATCGTACCTGCGGAAGGCATTTTGCATCTGCGATGTCGCTTCTATGACAAAACGATCGCTTCTGCGAAGCCATGCCCAGCTGCCTTTGTTCGCTCCTGCGCTCCAGTGGTCGCATCTGCGATCACGCAAGTGCGAGAATTTTTTCTCATCTGCAACCTCTGCCCAGTTCACTTCCAGTCGCTTCTGCGGTTCACGGCCTCGCTTCTGCGAGGAAGTTTCTACAGAAGCGGTTGGACCACCAACCAGAATTTTCCAGCTTTTCCTTAAGTCCAAAAATCCTATCCATTAACCATCCGGAATCATCCATAGACCCCCGGGACCTTGACCAAATATACCAACGCGTCCCAAAACAAATTACAACTTAGTCGAGGCCTCAAATCATGCCAAATAACATCGAAACTGCGAATCAACGTTCAAAATCCTTCTTTAAACTTTCAAACTTCCAAACTTTGACGAACGCGTCCGAACCATACCAAAACGTTCTGAAATGATGCCAAACTTTGCGTGCAAGTCACAAATCACGATACGAACCTATTCCAAAGCTCGAAACCCCAAACGGACATCGATAGTATCAAAATCCACTTCAAACCAAACTTATGAAATTATAAAACATTCAAAAAGGCTAACTTTCAATAATAAGCTCAGAAATACTCCCGGACCACCCGATACTCAACCCGAACGCACGCCCAAGTCCGAAATCATCATATGAACCTATTGGAACCTTCAAATTCCGATTCTGAGATCATTTACTCAACAATCAAACCTTAGTCAACTCTTCCAACTTAAAGCTTTCGAAATTAGAATTTTCCATTCGAATCAACTCTGAACATCCCAAAATTCAATTCCGAACACACGCATAAGTCATAATACCTGAAGTGAAGCTACTCAAGGCGTCGAACTGCCGAAATATGCGTTAGAGCTCAAAACGACCGGTCGGGTCGTTATATTTTCCCTCACTTAAACAGACATTCGTCCTCGAACGTGTCAAAGGCCATACCGGAGTTGTCCAAAATCACTGTTTAACACCTCGTGCTCCTGCCCGTGCCACCACAAACCATGTGAGCACATTAGCTCGAGCCAGGCTGAAGATCCTCCCTTTTTAGTCAACAAGCCTTAGAACCATATTCCAACATCTGGAATTCTCTATGAGACCGAATTTTAGCGTATGAACACCATATAAATCACTACACACTGTACCAAAATATGATCATGCACCTATGATGAAATCGCATCATGCACCGTATAAGTCGTTTGCCCATAATAGCATCATCCGACCACAATAGCTGAAATTTCACGAATCCGATGCCTGTAATACACTTCATAACAAATATAAGCTTTGTTCCAACTCTCGAAATACTGCCACGACAAAATAGATGCGTAGAAACTCATTACCACTTGTCGAATCAATAATTCAAGGAGTCTCTCCTCCTGACAAGAACTACTACCTCATTCTGAACTGAATAACGATATTTGCTCTATAATATACTTTACACAAATACGATCGCACCGATTTCAGGCCCAATAACCTCGTCTCACCCAGTACAAGCTGCTCAGGCCATAAGCCACCTCAGCCACTGCCCAAGATTTCATATAATACCATTAATGCGCTAATAAGCTACAACTCGAATATGATATATAAGGAAAAATGAACTCTGGAAAAGAACTACCCAGCCCGCGTAACGAATAAAAGCAGCGAACTAATGCTATGAACACTTCTCAGAGAATGGGAAACAAGATACACAAGAATAGATATAGGGAATCGTACTCATGATCTCACTATTGCGGCGTGCAACCCAATCCACACATGATACCATTGCGCCGTGCAACCCGATCCAAACAACATACCCGTGACAGCGTGCCCCCCGATCCACACATAACAATAAATAAGAAAATACCCATCAAGCTAAAATGCTTATACCGATGAAATACCGAATATGGACCACAAGCACGCCAAGTGCAAACATACAACCCTGGGGAGATGGATAGCGTCATACGCTACAAAACCCAAGCACAACTAAGGTGCGATAAATGAGGTGCATCTCGAGAGCCAACTTGCTCATATAACACCACAAGCTACATGGGATCACAACACGTGCGAATAATCAAGCCGTCTCATAACCCACATGGCAAAATAAAGTCTTACACGGAATAGCTGACCACGGGAATAACATCCAACGCCCGAAGACTCCTCCGCAAGCAATGCTATGCAGAACGAACATGTCCGACCTGATGTAGAACACACGTTCACATTAGACCCACCAACGGACCCCAAGCCAATTCCAATCATCCCATACTGGGACAACAACCTTCCAAGGATACACAATGGCCTTATTCATGACACACACAAGAAGTCGTCCAATCAGGAACAAACTCCCACAGTCCACAACCAAACGACTAGAGCACCTTTCATGCATAAACTCTCATATTAGCGATAGTACCAAAATCTCCATACTTGGTTTCAATCCTTAACAATTAAGTGACGAACATGTAACACTTAAATAAATCTCCCCGTGGGATACACTCACACGACGTTCTGCACCAGATAGCCAAGTTTGCACATCTATACCACCAACTGTACTAATTCTGTAAAGCAAATCAAGAATCCGCAAATCAATACCCAAAGCCTCGTACACAGGACACCATCCTCAGGTGACACTAAAGAAAATGCCAGCTTACTCTGAACATCTAAATTCCTCCATGTTCATCCGAGCTTGTGACATTCTTGTCAACACCAAACTGCAACCTTGATCCTCAACTTCCAATTCCCATGCCGCTCACTGCACCTATCTCGCCGCTACGCGAGAGTACAAGAATTCATCATACCCCTGAACTACTAGTAGAATAAACACTTCATTGGCTAGAAACCTTTCACATAACTCATATGAGAAGAACCATTTTAACACACAACTGAATTTCCATAACCGTAGAAAATACAAACCTCGAGTCATGGTCTAAACCGTCATAACTCTTCCGGGATCCATTTACACATAACAAGTCCATTAAAATCAAATACCTCACAAATCAATCAAATTATGGTGGCTGTCAAGCCCGCACGTACAACCACCAACCACCTGTATAACATAACGTGCCGAAAGAACTGATCATTGTCACAATCATGCGGATTCAAACCACTACCAACCGACCCACTTCCTCCAATTTACTCTTGACCTGCCTTAGAAATAATAATAGCTCTATTCAAAAACATAACAAAACTCGATCAACACTTACCCCGGGTGACCCAAATCATGAGATCACATTGTCTCAACACCCATTGCAAAAACTAGATCCTTAACCACACAACGGACCCAAAATCCTTAGACATCGTGCTTACATCCTTGAACCCATTAGAACCACTATTAGGAGTCACCCATTCTGACCTGGTCCCGAATATAACCAAACTCCAATGCTCTGTTAGCACATGAACACCCTCTCAAAGAAGTAACTAGTTGAATTCTTTTCCTTGTACATTACATCCATAAGAAGCATAAACTCTGAGTTTTCCCAAAACCTGCAACTAGATCGATAAGGCGAAACATAGCACACATTCATCATGTTCTTTGCTCGAATTACCCCTGATGTTTTCCTTTCTTAGTCATAAATAATCTACCAATGCACTGATAACCATAAACCGCACAAGCAGACAGCCACGTGATCCAATCGTAGATAGGGGTGTTCATAAAAATCCAAACAACCTAACCAAACCGACCAAAGAACCTAATACATTTTAGGTTTGGTTTGGTTTTGGTTTTGAATTTTAAAAACTGATCAAATTTGGTTTAGTTTTGGTTTAAATAAAAAATAATCGAAAAACCCGAACCAATATTATGGTTTTTAAAATTACGTATATTTTTATATAAAGTTTTTAAAATTTTATGGTTCAATTAGTCATTTGTATTTTTAGTCTAGTTCTTTGCTATTATAATAATAATCAAATTCTTTTCTTTTACATTCTAGTTTGAATGGTAGTTTTCTTTTGCTAAGTACAAGAATTTATTTTTTGTTAAAAATAATTAATTTTTAATTGAGTAATTAAATTATTCATCACTATTTAATTCAATTATCATCAATACATCTTGGTAAATGATAGATTTCTCAAAGAGCAATTGGTTTGGTAATCTTATGTTGAAAATGTAGTAGGCGGAATATGTGTTTGGTAGTTTATGTCTCATATTTAAGAAAAAACCGATAAATAACCGAAAAAAACCGAATCGATAAAACATCGATTTAATTGGTTTGGTTTGGTTCCAATATTATAAGAACCGACTCACTTGGTTTGGTTTCTTTTTAGGCGAAAATCGATCCAAACTGAACCATGATCTCCCCTAATCGTAGACGGTGGGCTCTCCCACTTAGCTTTAAGCTACCATCACATAATGTAGAACCCACAAAGATTCCTCCTTCTCTATTACCATGATCTCTCACCATCAACTCACCAAACTTCTCGTAGTCCCTTGTTAAACTCTTCATGAACATTCTGAATTATCAGTCACAATCGCATATTCGACCTTCTGCCGGGTAGTAAGTAGATCTCTTCGTAGAAACTTTATCAAAGTCACGCAACCGCTAACCTGCTCACAGGAGATAACCCACCTGTGGAATTCCATACCAACATCTTCCAACGACGCTGTACTGGGTACCACCACCGTGAAATCAGTAAACCCTCCTGAGCCCATGCTCGCCCACCAGCTATACAAGTCTGTTCATTCATCATTTACATCAACTGAAAGTCTAATAATACATTTTAAACTCGAAGCCACGTTGCATCCCATAATGATAATCAAGCCCTTACGCCCATAAACATTTCAAGCAAACTCCTATTTTCCATATTCAATCTTTCTCGGTACAATAGCCAACATCCTAAATAGAATCCGTGGACCTAGTCACTATCCACCACGATCCCTAAATCGCTCTAAACTTTTCTCAAGGCACGTGGCTATCCTACCATATAATCTATATGCTATACTGCCACTCCTACTTCGATTAAACTATCTCCTTTAAGAAACTTCTCGACTTTTTCTTTTCATACTTGACTTGCTAGCAATTCAACCACCGTGAGACACCTCCCACCATGTCCTTCCTCATCCTTCGCTGACCAAATGCTGCTTCAAATCAAAATCCTTCTCTGTATCAACTGAACTAATAAATTGCTACCAACTATAAGCCTCCTCAAAGATTATTTCCCTCGAGTCATCAACATTAGAAGCACCGATTCTATTCTGAAGCCAACATATACCCGCCATATATGATAATCGCTGCTTAGGCAACGTTCTACAACACCCTGTCCCAAAGACAAATCAAAGGATGCCTTAACACCCATAGGCCTTAATGCATTCCAACCAGGACGACGATGCCACACCACAAATGAGAATTCTACCATGCTCAGAAATATCAAGTCTCATTACTCCATCAACTATAACATGAACATCCATAGTCCAATTGCCTTTCCTCCGCTGGAATTAAATGCCGAACCTCTAAACCATGCACTGGAAAATCCTCCTTTCGAGTCATTCACTGCCTCGACACATGAAGAAGCACCCTACCATTACACCAACACTGTGCGATAACAATGCATGAACATCACAATAATCTATGCATAGCCCCGAAACTATAGAAAATATAGGTATTGAGCTGAAAAGACAGAACACCCTTTCGTAAAGAGACGATAATAGTCTGCCCGAATATGCAGGGAGAAACATCGCGCACCATGACTGCAGTACCACTAGAACTCCTCGGTTCCCAATTGGTAACAAGCGCTTCACGTCGCATGAGATTGAGTAGGAAGGAAATAAAGGCATAAGTCTCAAAGGAATCAATCACGCGAAGAGGAATCAAGAAGGGAAGTGCTCCTAACAGCCATGTAGCTTCTCAAAGATAAGTACAGACGTCTCCACACCGATCCGCAAGACTCTACTAGACTTAATCATGACTCGTGAGACCTAAGTAAACCTAACGCTCTGATACCAAGCTGTCACGACCCAAAATTTACTATAGGTCATGATGGCGCCTAACGCCGCCGTCAGGCAAGCCAACAGTGAATGATCAACTTCATTACTCATTTTTATTGCTTTTGAAACCATAATTTCCATTAACTAAATAGTATAAAATAGAGTTTACGGGGTAAAATGATAATATTTAGGTGAACTACAATAATGTACAACCAGTAGGAACCCCTAAAACCCGGTGTCACAAGTGCATGAGCATCTACTAAAGAGTACAATAAAAATACAACATTCGTCTGGAATACAAATTAGACAAGAGAATATAAATAACTTTGATAAAGACTCTGTATGTTGCGGATCGTAACATGGAATGCCGCTCACCAAAAAGTTTCCGCAATGCTCGTGCCTCTGCACCCAGAGGACCACCGGAAACATATATAGACCTGCACAATAAGTGCAGCAAGTGCATCATGAGTACGTAAATCTACATGTACCCAGTAAGTATTTAACCTAACCCCAGAGAAATAATAACGAGGGGTCGACATCAACACTTACTAGTGGTCCAATAAATCAAATATAGTAGGAAGTAAATAGATGTGAGGCAGAGTAAACAAACAAAATAAACAAGTATAAATACGTGGTATAGTCCTCCTCTCAACAATAAACTCAATTTCTCAATTAGCAGTTACCTCCTCAACCGGAGTGTATATACAATGGACCTCATCTGATAGGTCGTCATAATTCAAATTAGGAAAAACTCACAAATACACTGGCTCCTTGTCAAATATTATGCACGATTTCATAAGAGTATTTTATAGAAATGCCGAAGCAAATGACCGAATCCCATCATACTGTGTGCACTGTCGAGGGTCAAATGGCACGAACCATAGATGCATCTATTATACTGCCGAGGCGAATGACACACTCCCATGAATGTGTGGTACATAATCTTGCCGAGGCGAACGGCCCGCTTCCATTAGAATAAGAAGCTTTAACGGGTTATTGACCCCACTCACGAATAAACGTGTGAGTTATGAATTTTTAAGGAAACCCTTTTGATAAAAATGCTTAGTGCGGGAGAAATTCGTATGAGGAGCACATTTATTCCGCGGCTAATCATGAAGCTCACCAAATCTCTACAATAGCAAGTCTATCACTCTACACAAGTATAGTCTCAAGTCGCAACGTAAAAGAAAGGAATTTAATAAGCAAGGGAAAGCTCAATTAGTACAGTTATAGCAGGGCGGGAACCTAAGTCTACCCGGACATAACGTGAATCTAGCTACGTATGCACTATCGTCACCTCATGCGTACGTAGCTCCCGCAACAAATAGTACATATCAAATACATCACCTAGGGGTAGTTTCCCTCTCACAGTGTTAGAAATGAGACCTACCTCGCTTTGAAGTTCCATAACCGGCTCCAACGCAACTCTAACACATCAAACCGATTCCCGTCACTCCAAAACTAGTCAAAAAATATGCAAACCAATAAAAATATACTCTAATGCTCATACTAAATCAATTCATAACAATTTCCAGCTCCGCTCGAACAGTTAATAAAATCAACCCTCGAGCCCAAGTGTTAGGGTTCCGAAACTTTTCGAAGATAAACTATTCCCATAACACTACGAACTCAAATATATGACGTATTCTCGATTCCATGTCCAATTTCGTGGTCAAAATCAAAAAATTATCAAATTCTATGTTTTTTTCAAAATCCCACAATTTTCCATAAATTTCAATGTTAAATCCTTATAAAATCCGTGTAATTAACTTAAGATGTGAAAAACTTGCTTAGTTCCCAGTTGATAATGAAAATGGTGCTCCAACATTGCTCCCAAAGTCGGCTCCCATCAATAAATGGAGTGAAAATAATGAGCAAGGAACCGTCTTAAAACAATTCTGCCCAGCGGTGCTTCGCATCTGTGGACATAGTTTGCACACTTGCGGTCTCACTTTTGCGAGACATAACTCGATCCTGCGGAAGTCCCTGGCCAGCAGTCCATCACACCCGTGGAAGGCAATAAGCATCTGCAATGTCAGCTCTGCGACAAAACGATCGCTTATGCGAAGCCATGCCCAGATGCCTTTGTCCGCTCATGCGCTCCAGTGGTTGCATCTGCGATCGCACAGGTGCGGGAATGGCTTCGCACCTGTGACCTCTGCCCAGTTCATTTCCAGTTGCTTTTGTGATGAAGTTTTCGCAGAAGCGGTTGCACCAGCAACCAGAATTTTCCAGCTTTTCCTTAAGTCCAAAAATCCGATCCGTTAACCGTCTGGAGTCCACCCGAGGCCCCGAGGACCTTGACCAAATATACCAATGCATCCCAAAACATATTACGAATCGATGATCGAAATCCTTCTTTAAACTTTCAAACTTCAAAACATCGACGAACGCGTTCGAACCATATCAAAACATTCCGGAATGTCGCCAAACTTTGCGTGCGAGTCACAAATCACGATACGAACCTATTCCAAAGCTCGAAACCCCAAACGGACATCGATAGCATCAAAATCCACTTCAAACCAAACTTATGAAATTCTAAAACTTTCAAAAATGCTAACTTTCCATAATAAGCGTCGAAATGCTCTCGGACCACCCGATACTCAACCCGATACCGCAATAAGGAAGAACAGGGTAGAAGGGGACTCTGAGGCCTGCGGACGCGGGCAGCTGTACCTTGAAGCCTCCAAATGAAGCAACTTAGTGCGCTAATACCGGGCTTGATCGGATGTACCTAGATCTGCACAAAACATGTGCAGAAGTGTAGTATGAGTACACTATAACGGTACCCAGTAAGTTGGAAGCCTAACCTTGGTAGAGTAGTGACGAGGTGAGGTCAAGGCCCTACTGGAGATAATAAGAAAACAAGATAGAAGACATAACAATATAATGATAATGACAAAGGAAGTGAAACAATAAAGAATCTACGGAAAGTTAATAACACAGAATCAAGGTAGCTAATACAACACGAAAGGAAAACAAGGATTTTACATGTTAAGGAAACAACAACCAAAACAAATACAACAACTAGAGAAAGATCAATAGGGGGCCCTACCGAGGTACCGCCTCGTAGTCCCAAATAGTAAAAGTAATTCATAATCTTTCCTTATATCACCGCGGGAGCCTTTACATTTAGTTTTCAAAATAATTTTCTCGAAATAGCACCCCGCGTTTTAGCCCACCTTATCACACCGCATGGCTTCTAGTAGTTCACCTAATAGCCATGCGTATCAAGTCCACCTTATCTCACTGCATGCGTTTCAATACCCAGGCCTTATACCACCGCATGCCTATCAATAGTAACAACGGCACGGCATAAACCTCGTATAAACAACCAAACAATCACCTCAACAATAACACTAATGCCAAACATAACAACAAGTAAAATGGCATTTCACAACTTATACCTTGCCTCAGTAGAAACCACGACCTTTGCAACTTAACACCATACTCAATAGCAAGATATATAAAGGATAGCAATTTCATGTAATGAATTCCATAGTTAAATAATGAATACGGAATTAAGAAAGCAAGTAATTCAACTAAACATGTAGTACAAATTGCAAATAAGAGATAAGACAAGTAGACATGTGAAGTTAGGCTAAACATGATTACTATAACCTGCTAAAGTAACTCAAATAAGGCATGAAAAGGAAACTACGTAGCTAAAATTGGAATTTTAACATTTAGCCCATGTACGCACTCATTACCTTGCGTACACGGCCTCCACATATCACAATTATCACAACAATATCAAATCCTAAGGAAAATTTTACCCACGCAAGGTTAAACAAGTCACTTACCTCAAACCACGCTAAAGCAATCAACTAGAAGGTCTTTCCCTTGATTTTTCAACTCCGAACGGCTCGAATCTAGTCAAAATAATTTCATACTATAAATATAACTATAGGAAACTAATTTAAATAATGAAATTATGATCTTAGCAAAGAATTGAAAAATCGTCCCCAAAGGTTAACCGGATCCCGTGTCTCGGAACCTGACTAAAATTATAAAATCCGAACACTCAATCGATGTCGAGTCCAATCATGCAAGAATTATTCAAATCCGACCTCATTTCGCCTTTCAAAACTCAAAATTTTAGTCTAAGAACTTCTACACGTTATCCCCAAATTTTCCACCCTAAATCCCTAATTACATGATAAAATCAATAATAGATTAGTAGAATTTAATCAAAATCGAGTAAAGAACTCTTATCCCAATAATCCCTCTAAATATTCCTCGACATTTCGCCTCAAACCGAGCTCTATAAGGCCAAATGGTGAAATATGAAATAAATCCTCGATTTCAAACTTAAGTTCTGCTGCCCAGTTAATTACACATCGCGATCGCTGCAACTCCCTCGCGATCGCGAAGAACAAAATTTCCATCAGCTCAAAAACCTTATACGCGAATGCGAAGCCGCTCGCGAACGAGGTGAGAAACTTTTCCAAGGTTAAGCGATCGCGTGAACAAAAACGCGACCGCATAGAGCAATGCACTCACCTCCAGAACTCCCCTTCCTTCATCGCGAACGCGGCACCACCCACGCGTTTGCGATGCACTTACCTACCAAGTTTTGGATCACATAGCACCAATCCACGCTCGCCAAATCTCTGAGCTTCGCGATCGCGGCCTCTCTTCCGTGATCGCATAAGAGTATATCAGAACTGGGAGGCACTAGAACTTCAACCATTCCTAAATGATCCGAAATGTGCCGAACAAGGTCCGAATCACACCCGAGGCCCCAGGACCTCAACCAAATATACCAACAAGTCCTAAAATATCATACGAAAATGTTAGAAGCGTCAAATCACATCAAACAATACTAGAATCACGAATCCCGCATCGATTCAAGCCTAAAAACTTATGAACTTCCAAATTCTGAAACCAACAACGATTCATACCAAAACAACTCTGATTGACACCAAATTTTGCACACAAGTCATACATACTATTACGGACTTATTACAATTTCCGAAATCGCAATCCGACCCCGATATCAAAAAGTCCACTCCCGATCAAACTTTCCAAAATCTTCCAACTTTCGAACTTTCGCCAGTTAACGCCGAAATGACCTACGGACCTCCAAATCAACATACGGACACTCTCCTAAGACCAAAATTACCCTACGGAGGTATTGGAACTGCTAAAAATCTATTCCGTAGTAATCTTCATACAAGTCAAACTACGGTCAACTCTTACGACTTAACCTTCCAACTTAGGGACTATGTGTCCCATATCACTTCGACACTCTCCCGAACCCAACACCAAGCACCCCGGCAAGTCACGTAATCACAATATAACATAGAGGGAGCATAAATTAGGGGATTGGGGAGAAAATACTCAAAACACCGGTCGGATCGTTACAGTTACATTCACTGTGACATTCATTTTCAAAGCTAATTTCACTATCCTCCCCAATCGGTTGAAATGGAGCTGGGAAGAAGCTCCCAAATGTTAGAGGGGTGAAAGCATGTTGTACATCATTTTTCGGTGTAGGTTTCAAGCTCGCTGATGTAGTCTGTTTCCGACGTATAGCCTCCCTTGGCTAAATATGCGTCGTGACAAAATTCATGCGGCGTGAAGATTAGGTTTCTATTGTTACTTTCGAAAGAGGAGTATTATCGTTTGATTTAGTAACTAGGGCCATACTTTAATACTTTCGCGAAATTTCTGTTATAATTATAAAGTAGGACATTTTATGTAAGAGTGAAAATCATTTACATCCTCCAACTTTATTTTGTAAATTAAATTCCTCCTCAAACTTTTGCCAATAGATATTATCATCCTCTCATCCTATGTAATGTCTATTGTACAAAGTTGGAGGAGGAGTTTGAATTTTAAAGTAAAGTTAGAAAAATAGTATTTGGGCATAAAACAACAAAATTTTGGATATTGTAGAGACCAAAAATTGACGTTTCTTTGTGGATAGTTGCCTTTTCATACAGTAGACGTTACCAAATCCCCAAATAGGAAGGCCGGCTGGCCGGGCGCGCGCGTTAACATAATGGAATTATCGTCCTTGCCAAAAGCCTGGGTTTTGAAGTTTGAACTAGTATAGCACCTGCGCAATGTGCGGAGAATACGAATCATGTTGTATGATTTAATTTGTTTGACCACATTATATTATATTGTTTGAATTAAACTTTAGTATTTTTTATCTAGTGAAAGATGCCCAATAAATAAATTTTATGAAATTAAAAAATGATTCGTCATCGAATAACTTTTAAGTTCCTCAGTTTTCTATATTACATAATCTACTATATTTAATATTATTTTATTTGCTATTATGGAGTTTTATTAACTTGTTATTTGACTTAATATTTTTGTTAATTCTCTCTTTTTAATATAAGATGGTTATAAATATATATTTGTTTTAATCCTAGAACTTTTTTTTAAAAATGTTTTTCCATTGTACATCTTCATTTGAATTCCTCCAAATATAAATTAATTTGTTCTATGTTATTTATAAATCTACCAATTTTTCTAATAATTTGTGTTTTGTATGATATGCCTAGAAATTAATTATTTCTTCTCCTTTGAATTTTTATTAAATTTTTTATTTTTAAGATTTAATTATTAAAGTCAACTAGCTTTTAAAATTATGCTTCATTGCTTGGTATTCTTATACTGCCTAATATATTTGGTTTTTGACTTATCTATTAAGATTAAACAACAATAACAACCCAGTAAAATCCCATTAGTGGGGTATGAGGAGGGTAGTGTGTACGCAGACCTTACCCCTACCCCGAAGTGGTAGAGAGGCTGTTTCCGAAAGACCCTCGGCTCAAGAGGACAAAAATACAAAATAAGACAATATCAGTATCACCACAGAAATCATAGGAAAAATAGAAACAACATGAAATCCAGAAGAAAGATGCAAAGCAAAAACGAAAAAAGCAAAAACAAAAATGATAGCTAGTAAATAGGTCCGACACTGAAACGCAAAATAGTAAGACACGAAATTGCCACTAGCTAGTTTATACAAAAACCCTACCAGACTAGTCTCACAATGGTACGAAATTAGGTAAGACTCAACTACCTCCTAACCTACAACCCTAATACTCGACCTCCACATCTTCCTATCAAGTGCTATATCCTCGGAAATCTAAAGCCTCGCCATGTCCTGCTTGTTCATCTCTCCCCAATACTTCTTCGGCCGCCCTCTAAATCTTCTCGTGCCATCCAAGACCAGCCGCTCACACCTCCTTATTGGGGCATCTGGGCTCCTCCTCTGTACATGCCCGAACCATATGAGCCTCGCTTCCCGCATCTTGTCATCAATGGGAGCCAGGCGCACCTTCTCCCGAATATCAACATTCCTGATCTTATCCATCCTAGTGTGCCCGCACATTCACCTCAATATCCTCATTTCTGATACTCTCATCTTCTGGATATGTGAGTTTTTAATAGCCCAACACTCAGCTCCATACATCATGGCCGGTCTAACCACCGCTTTATAGAACTTACCTTTGAGTATCGGTGGCACTTTCTTGTCACACAAGACTCCAGATGCTAACCTCCACTTCATCCATCCTACCCCAATACAGTGTATGATATCCTCGTCGATCTCTCCTCCCCCCTGGATAACTGACCCAAGGTACTTGAAGCTGCCTCTACTTGGGATGACCTATGAGTCAAGCCTCACATCCATACCCACTCCCCCCGTCTCAGTGCTGAACTTACACTCCAGGTATTCCGTCTTCGTCCTGCTCAGCTTGAAACCCTTAGACTCAAGAGCCTGTCTCCAAACCTCCAGCCTCTCATTAACACCGTCTCGCGTTTTATCAATCAAAACTATGTCATCGGCGAATAGCATGCACCATGGCACCTCCCCTTGAATATGGTGTGTTAACACCTCCAACACAAGGGCGAATAGGAACGGACTGAGCGCAGAGCCTTGATGTAGCCCCATAACAACCGGAAAATGCTCAGAGTCACCTCCTACTGTCCTTATCCGTGTCTTAGCCCCATCATACATGTCCTTAATAACCATAATGTAAGGAACCGACACACCTTTTGCCTCTAAGCATCTCCAGAGAACTTCTCTAGGAACCTTATCATATTCTTTCTCTAGGTCAATAAAAACCATGTCGAGGTCCTTCTTCCTATCTTTGTACTGTTCTACCAACCGCCTAACAAGGTGTATAACTTCTGTAGTTGAACGACCCGGCATGAACCCAAACTGATTGTCGGAAACAGACACCGACATCCTCACCCTCGCTTCAACCACCCTCTCCCACACTTTCATGGTATGACTCAGTAATTTGATACCCCTATAATTTTTACAACTCTGGATATAACCTTTGTTCTTATACAATTGCACCACGGTACTCCACCTCCACTCATCCGGCATCCTCTTGGCCTTAAATATAACATTGAACAACCCAGTCAACTACTCCAAACCTGCTCTCCCCACACACTTCCAAAATTTCACCGGAATCTCGTCAGGACCTGTCGCTCTGCCCCTACTCATCTTACTCATAGCTCCCACGACCTCCTCCACCTTGATGCGCCTGTAGTACCCAAAGTCACGGTGACTCTCGGAATTCTCCAATTCACCTAACACGATATCCTGATCCCCTTCTTCATTCAGAAGTTTATGAAAGTAAGTCTACTATCTCTTCTTAATCTGGAATCCTCCATCAATACTCTACCATTTGTCGTCCTTGATGCATCTCACTTGGTCCAAATTGCGAGCCTTCCTCTCTCTCAACTTGGCCAGCCGGAATAGCTTCTTCTCCCCTCATTTTTCCCCCAGTTCCTCGTACATACGACCATAAGCTGCAGTCTTAGCCTCCGTGACCGCCAGCTTAGCTTCCTTCCTATATACCTTATACCTCTCCATACATGCACGCCTCTCATCCTCACCTATGCTTCCCACTAACTTCAGGTACGCCGCTTTCTTCTCTTTCACTTTACCCTGGACCACTTCATTCCACCACTAGTCTCCTTTATGCCCGCCAGCGACGCCCGTCGAGACCCCTAACACCTCTCTCGCAGCCTCCCTTATACAGACTGCTTTCGTTGACCACATAGTGCTTGCATCACTACTGCTCCTCCAAGCTCCCATAGCCGACAACCGCCCCTCCAACTCTTGAGCTTTATCCTTAGTTAAGGTTCCCCGCCTGATTCTCGGTCTTCCTCGAGCAGACTTTTTCCTCCTCTTCAACACAATACCAACGTCCATTACCAAGAGCACATGCTGCGCCGCGAGTATCTCACCTGGAATCATCTTGCAATCCTTGCACAACACTCTGTCACACCTCCTGAGGAGAAGATAGTCAATCTGAGTCTTCGCCACCGCATTTTGAAAAGTAACCAAATGCTCCTCCCTATTCGGAAAGGTAGAGTTTGCAATTACCAACCCAAAAGCCTTAGCGAAGTCCAACAACGAGGTACCTCCTCCGTTCCTCTCCCCAAAACCGAAGCCTCCATGCACCTTACCATAACCACCTACGGTCGACCCAATATGACCATTGCAATCCCCTCCTATGAATAGCTTCTCAGCAGGCGGAACCTGGCACACAATCTCATCCAACCCCTCCCAAAAATGCCGTTTAACCTCCTCATCTAGGCCCGCATGCAGCGCATAGGCGCTAACGACGTTTAGGGTGCACTCTCCAACCACTAACTTAATAATCATCAATCTATTATTTACTCGTCTAACCTCAACCATAGACTCTCTAAGTTCCCTATCCACCAAGATACCCACTCCATTCTTACCCTTCTGGACTCCTGAGTACCAAAGTTTATATCCGTCTGCATCCCTCGGCCTCGACCCTATCCACCTTGTCTCTTGGACGCACGCTATATTGACCCTCCTCTTCTGGAGGATCTTTGCCAACTCTATAGACTTACTTGTCAATGTACCTACATTNCGTCAATGGTTCAAGATAGCGAATAATAGAGGGTGATTCAAACCCAATATATATTCCTAACCTTCTTTGGGGGCCCATCTTACTGCGCTGTGGTGGTGCTACTGGCACATATACAGTACATCCAAAAATTCGTAGATGGGCAATATTTGGTTCATGACCAAAAACTAATTGTGACGGAGAATATTTATTATAATATATTGGTCTGAGACGGATAAGTGATGTTGCGTGCAAGATAGCATGGCCCCAAACATTAGTGGGCAATTTTGTTTTCATAAGTAGTGGTCTTGCTATCAATTGTAATCTTTTAATAAATGACTCTGCAATGCCATTTTGAGTATGAACATAAGCTACCGGATGTTCAACTTTTATCCCAACTGATAGACAGTAATCATCAAAAGCTTGAGATGAGAATTCTCCAACATTATCAAGGCGAATAGCCTTTATAGGATAATCTGAGAATTGTGCCCTTAATCGAATTATTTGGGCTAATCATTCTATATTTGGTTACTTTTTCTCAATGCGCCACGTGACTTCATATCAAGCTTAACTACCATCATTTTAATATAATTTTAGTAACTTTTAATATATTATCTTCATATCAAGCATGACTGACACTTGGATTCACTTGCAAGTTGTTTAATTCTTCAATTGTCTAAATTTACAATAATAGATTGAGTATTATTTACTTACTTTCTTTTATTTCTTAAATTTAGTATTTTATCTATAATTGTCATGTCCCAAAGTTCACTGGTCATGATGTCACCTAACCCAACCCGCTAGGTAATCCAACAAACAAACAATATAATCCAAATGAGATTTATAAGAAAATAGTGAAGAATTATCTGAACATTCATACAATAATCCCAAGGACTGGTAGTACAAATCATGAGCTTCTAATATTTAGAATTTATAAAAGCTGGTACGAAATAAATATATCATCTTTCTGAAGTTTAAATAAACAGATTAGCAAAATCTAAAGTTACCAAGGACAAGTGGAATCTATAACTGGAACGCAGGTACATTTTCGTTGCCAGCTCCCACCATACACAGCAACTCCTGCTCCAAAATCTGCACGCAAGTTGTAGGAGTGTAGTATGAGTACAACCGACCTCATGTACCTAGTAAGTATCTTGTCTAACCTCAGTGAAGTAGTGATGAGGATTTTCAGTTAAAAATACTCACTGATATAACATGTGCAGTAGACTAGCAATAGTAACGATACTAGAACATAACAGAAAAAAGTACAAGAACAAATATGCGAAGTAGTAAATTATTACTAGAAGAAATCACGGTCAATATCTCTCAATATCACAACCAATTCTTTCCTTAAAGCGACGACCAACAAACCACGGTAGTAAATTCATAACTTTCATAGTGTGAGAAATGTACTCAAGATATCAAATCAAATGGCACGGCAACACCCTTCGTGCATTTATCTCATCCTCACCAAATATACGTTTGACAGTACCAACCAGGTAAAAGAAATGTCAATAACCGTAACGTCAAAGTGGGAATTATGCAGGTAGCAATAACGAACAAGGTAGTACATATGGACAACAGTAATAGACTAGGGGGAGGCATAGAAGTAATGATAGCAATTAAGATAGAAGAACATATATTTCACTAACTAACATGGCATAAGGCTTAGATGTAGATATAACAAACATGAAGAAAACATGATCTTTATAAGCTAAACTAATAGAAGGCATGGATAACTAACATGGTAGAAGGATTAGATGTAGATATCACAAACATGAAGGAAAATATGATATTCACAAGCTAAACAAATAGAAGGCATGGATAACTAACATGATAGAAGGCTTATACGCAAAGTGCAACAATTGAGATACGACATAGATGTAGATATGACAAACAAGATGAAAAGCATGATATTTACAAGCTAAACTGATAGAAGTCATAGATAATAAGACAACAACTGATGTAAAGGACAAAGGCATAACAACAACGACAAGTCACATAGAAAATATAGGTGCAACAGTAACAACACAAGATAAAGGCATCAATGTATACACAAGGAAAAGATATCACAATATAATGCATATCTCTCGTCCTCGCCTGCATGGAAATGCCCTTCGTTCCATGAACACATGATACTATAAAACAATGGCACGGCATCACCCTTCGTGCTTTAACTCTCACCATCACATGATAATGTAAATGAAATGGCATGGCATCACACACTTTTCCTCACACGGTAATGTATATGCAATGGCACGGCATCATACTTCGTGCTTTACACTCTACCTCACATGGTAATGTATATGCAATGGCACAACATCACCCTTCGTGCTTACACTCTTCCTCACCAAGCACATGTGTATCAATAACAAGCAAGGTAGGAAGCATGAATAATATCGAGGAGAGTGGTTAAGAGAATATTCTAAATAAACATAAATCACAGCTTTTAGGCCAATAACAATTCAACAAACCTCAAGAACCTTATTGTTCAATTATCTCAACAAATCTCAAAACAATGATCTTCAGCTCAAGTATAGAATCCAATATCTCAAGAATAACAGTCGTAGCGATGTATTTGTGATTAAGTGTAATGACGACCAAATTTAGCACGTCAATAATTTCACAAAAAGTCTGTTAATTTTTAATCAAGTTTAATAAGTTAAATCACGATTTCTAGCATTTTATTTCATAGTCGTATTAATCTAAAAGTCATGCAAAACGCGAAGCAAGAAGGTCACATAATCCTACAAGGCACAAATAATCGTATAATCTACCCCCAAGCATGAATAACCCTAGCACAAGAATATATGCTCGTCACCTCATATATGCATCACCCCCACATGTAACAAATAATATCAATTAGTAAGAAAATTCCCCCAAAGAAGTTAGGCAACAAATGTACCTCAAACAAGCCAAATCGATACGACATTCGAACGGCTTGAAACTAGCCAAAAGTAACTCTAAATCATCAAATAGTGCCATAGGAAGTAAACCCAAACGATACAGGTCAAATCATTAATCAAATACCCAAATTCAACCCCGGGACCGCACCTCGGCACCCAACAAAACTCAGTAAATCCGACAACCCATTCAATTACGAGTCCAACCATACAAATTTCACTCAAATTCGACTCGAAATCGATATTCAAAATTTCAAAATTCACTTTAGGAAAATTTAGACAAAATCCCTAAATTTCTCTTTTGAAATCACTAATCAAATGCCAAAAACAAAGATAGATTCATAAAATATAATCAAAACCAAGTAGAAAACACTTACCTCAATCCATGTGGTGAAATCACCTCCAAAATCGCCCAAATCTGAGCTCCTCAACTCAAAATGTGGTAAAACAACTCAAGGTCCGAAAATAGAGTACTTATAACCACTCAACAGAAATACTCGTCGTGATCGCGGGAATCGCTTCGCGATCGTGAAGCATAGACGCGACTGCCATAAAATTACACTCCGTGTTCGCATAACAACCCTTGCGAACACCATCCACATCTGAGTCAAAGCTTCGCGAATGCGTAGACTACACCACCAGTCCCCAGCTTCCCTACGCGAACAGGAAACCCATGTCGCGAATGCGGACCATAACCAACTCACACATTCACGATCGTACACTACCTGTCGCGTCCACGGTGTACAACTCCACCAGAAGACAAAATTACTCTTGGCGATCGCGACTCCAACTTTCAACTTCCAAATCTTGTACCGAACCAAATCAAATCAACTCGGAATGACCTCACATTTTTTACACAAGACCAAATGACATAACAAAGCTATTCCAATTCCCAGAACCGCAATCCAAACTCGATATCATCAAAGTCAACTCCCGGCCAAACCTATGAACTTTTCAAACCTTCAAATTGCCAACTTTTGCCAATTAATGCCAAACCCTTCAAGAAACATCCAAATGCAAATTCGGGCATACGCCCAAGTCCAAAATCACCTTCTGGGCCTAACGGGAACATCAAAATTCCGATTCAAGATCAAATACACAAAAGTCAAACTTGATCGACTCCTCAAACTTAATGCTTCTAACATGAGCTTTATTCTTCCAAATCAATCTTGAATCACCTGAAAACCTAAACCAATAATTCTCACAAATCATAATACATCATATGAAGCTACTCAAGACTTCAAACAGCTAAACAAAATGCAAATGCTCAAAACAACTGGTTGGGTCATTACATCCTCCCCCACTTAAACATACGTTCATCATCGAACGCGCCAAGAGTCATTCCAAAGCCATCAACAGACAGCATGAGCTCACCGTACATATACATGTGGGTGATCCCGCGTCACCCCAATCCATGTAAGTTCGTCAACTCAACATAACTGAAAATTCTTCCTTCAACCTAATCCATAAACCTTGGAACCCAATTTCCAACATCCGAAACTCATTTTAAGACCCAATTCTCACATCAGTACACCGCATAAGCCTGAAAAAACTATACCAAGCCATAACCATAACCTAAGATGTAATCACATGATATACCACATAACTCAGATACTCAGAACAATAAGTTCTAACCATAATAGCTGCCCAAAAACAAAGCTGGTACCAGTGGTAAACCTCATATCAAATAAAACCTCGTTCAAAAATTTCGTACACTGCTGATGGTCGAAGAAACATGCAGAAACTCATAACCACTCATCAGATCAACAAGTCATGGAGCTCTCGCGTCCGACAAGGA